>PPHD01013197.1:0-15767 GCA_002909625.1 Bambusicola thoracicus | reverse complement strand
TAGGAGTGTGTCATGTTCTTAATCTTTCTGCAGAAAGGTTAATGTGCACAAACATGTTTGTGATCTCTGCTCCAAGAGAGGAATGGTTGAACTGTGTCCTATACTAGAGCTACAAGCTGGTCCCCCAGGATTATGCTGTCACTTAACTTTCAAGGAAGAAAACCTGTCTGGTGATGCTAGTAGGTATAATTGTGGATAAAAATTCTATGCTTGAAGTATGCTGATGGGCTTTTGGGGACTACTGGCCTTTCACAAAGATTTAGAAGACTTCAATAGTAGCTAGAGCTAATGACTTTTCAGAGTAGAGTTGTTTTGCTTATGTTAATGGACAACGGACAAGGCTCTCGTGCTCCCCCGGTGAAAGTAGCACAAAAATGTGTACAACATGGGAAACAAAAGTATTTACAAGTTTGTGCACAGTTGCAGAGCATCCTGGGTTTGGCTGGGTAGAGTTAATTCACTTCCCAGTAGCTGGTCTGGTGCTGTATTTTGGATTTAGGCTAAAATAAAGTTGGTAACACAATGATGTTTTATTTCTTGGTGAGCAGTGGTTATGTGTAGGCAAGGACTTTTCTGCTTTTCATGTTCCCTTGCTAGCATGGATGTGCGCATTTCCTGTGCGTGCATTGAGACTACATAGACACTGTGAGATAGCTTATATGACTGGAGTGCTGAAATGGATAGGTACAGGCAGGAAACAAGCAGAACAGGAGAGAGGAGGCATTCCATTTTGAAAAGGAGTTGGTAGGAACACAAGAAGCCTTGCCTTGGAAATGGTAACGAGCCATTCAGTAATATATGGTAAGGAATAGAGGACCGAACAAGACAGGTAATGTTAGTAGGTATCTGCTGTAGATGGTTTCATCTACGTGTTTTTCTTCAGCAGGCATTCCTTAAGCAGCTGGAAGATTGATGATTGCAAGTCCTGGTAGTTATGAGGAAGAGAGTCTGAGTCGCTCCTATTCCTCCTGGAAGGGCTGTAGGGCCAGGTGTGTGCAATCCAGGAGATTTCTGGTTTCCATGATGCATTGAAGACAATTTCTTAGTAAAAATGGTTGATGGCAGAACTGAAAGAGGTATTCTGATAGACTGTTGCTCACAATCAAGTAAAGACTGGTTGAAGATGACAGGAGCAGCTATTGATGCAGTGACTGTGAGGTTGTAGAGTTTGCAGTCACAAAATAAAAATAGTGGAATTACAATCCTGGACTTCAGGAGAGCAGGTTTTGGCATATTTGAGGATCTTCTCAGCATTACCCAATGGTAGACTGTCATAGAAGATAGAGGCTCAGGAGAGCTGATGGATTTCTCAAGGATGGCTTCCTTGGAGGAAAAGAACAGACAATTCCAATGCACACAAAGTCAAGTAAACAAGGCAGAAGACTAGGATGGATTAGCAGTGAAATCCAGATTCAGCTGGGGGTATGAAAAGAGAAGTAAACAAAATGTGAAAATGAAGTGGGCTACCTAGAACAAGTACAGAAAACATTGCTTAATTATGCAGGGATAGGAAAACTAAAGCTCAGCTGGAATTGAAACCAGAGGGAGATAAGGAGGGCTGAAGACACAAAGAAAGCTAAAGAACACATAGGCCCAGTGCTCAGTGGGACAAGGAACTGAATTACAAAGGATGATGGAAAGAATGAGGTATTGAGTATCTCATTACCAGCCTTATTTTGCTTTGTTTCTTGCTGATGAGGTCTGCTGTCTGGCCTCCCATGTTTTTTTTTGAGCCTTGTGGGAGGTACAGCTAGGGAGAACTTGAGTAAATTCAGTGACTGGAAACAACCAGCACAGGTTTAATGAGAGATCGTGCCTGATCATTCCTGTTGCCTTCTGTGATTGGATCACTGTCTATGTGGATGAAGGCATTGCTAGAGTTACGCATGTAGTCTCTCCTGGTATCCTGATAGTGTAATTGGAGAAGGATGGTCTGGAAAAGTGGAGAAAAAGGTGTGTGGGAAATTCACTCGGTCTTGGACTCAAAGGAATTTAATTGGTTTTGCATATTCCAAGTGGTATCTCTCTGGAATTGCTACTGGACCCAATAGCATTTAATGGCCTTGCTGACAACTTGCATGATGAGTTGAAGTGTGCTTCCAGCAAGTCTGCAGACTGTAAAAGTCCAAACTAGAGTGGTAGACATCTTGGAGAGCAGTGCTGCTGTTCAGAAAGCTATACAGGCTGGAGGGATAAGCTTACATAAACCTCATGTTGTCAAACAAAAACAGATGAAAAGTACTACATTGGGTAGAAAAACTGTTTACAACATACAGGCTGAGAGCTAACTGGTAGGGTAAAAAGCAGCTTTGCAGAAAAGGACCTGGAAGTCCTAGTGGACTGTCAATCGTGTACTGAGCTGTAATAGCAAGCAGTAGCCAGCATTTCAAGAGAAATGATTGTTTCTCCTTATCTAGTGCTTGTGGGACTACTGTTGCAGGACCGTGTCTGGTTTTGGCTCCCATTTATGAAGCACTGATACTGGCACCAAGAATGTCAGGCGCTGAAATGTGACATATAAGGTGAGGCCATGGTTACTTGGCTTCAGCCTTAAAAACAGAAGTTGAGGTGGAGACTGTTTTGGTTTGTACAGCTGTCTTGTGGGAGATCGCTGAGAAGATGAAGCTAAGTTTTCTTGTGGACCCACATCGGAATGTCAGGAGGCAACAGGCACAAACTGAAACCTCAAGCTTCTGATAAAAAGTATTTTTCTCCTGTTGAGAGTGGGCAAACGCTACAAGGACCCTGAAATTCTGCCAAATGTCTGTCTTTGGAGATGGTGGGAGCTCAACTGGACCCGGGCAGTCGGCTCTACTTGCTTTGGGCAGGTCCTCAGGCAGGATGACCTCTTGAAGCCTTTTCCAACCTACGTGATACAGTGATTCTGTTTTAGTCAAAATGTTTTACTTACTCTTGGCTGCTGCATCTTGGAAAGCAGTGACATGGCAGCCTTAACTTATAACCAAAAAAGTATGAAAATGAGCTTGCAATGTAAAAATTGGAAAGGCCTACCTTGTGAGTTAACAAGTCTATTAATATGCTTTCAGTTGTAAAAAAAAAAATAATAATAATAAAAAAAAAATACTAGGATTAAGTTTTTTTTAAGCATTTGTGTAGTCATATTACAGGAATAAATTTAGTATTGCTTTGGCCTCTCTTTGATTCAAAGCGAGTGTGAGAGTTGAGAGTAAATTTAGCAGTATTTATTGTAAGGCCTTTTATAAAGGACTTATGTTGTTTTGTTGTTGTTCTGTTTTAATTTAAATCATACTCATTGCCATACATACTGCTTGGATCTTGCGTTCAGAGATTAATCGTGTTTTCCTTTTCAGTTTTTTACTTCACTGTTACTATCTTTGGACCTGGATTTTTGCCTTCAGGTGCATTAGGTAGATGTTTTCACATCTAATGCTGAAAGAGAGACAAAAGGGGTTGTTCTTTTTGTGTATTGGGTTTGTTTTGTTGATGTTTTGTTGTTTTTTTTAATTTGTACTGTGAATTACTGTGCTGTTTACTGTGTTTCTTCACCAGTGTTTTGAGACGTACTGTTACCCTTCTTACTCAGTTGGCAAAAGGCATGGCATCTCATGCAGCTCTGGAAACGCAAGTAAACGACGCGACTGAAGCAGCCAAAAAATACATGGCTGAGAATGAAAGGCTACAGGAGGTATCTTTTAAACATTTTTAGTTATTTTCTTACACGCAAAGTAGTACAAAATAATCTGGAGATTATTTGCTACTGATTTTTATTTTTATTTTTTTCTGGTGGACAAAGAAAGGATAGTTTTCTTACCATAAGCAATTCAGAATACTGAATAGAGATTTCACTAGGAAACTACAGTAATCCAAGTAAATGAAGGCAGCTCTGTCTTTCCAGTATGAATTTTGTCGAAGTAGTAGTACTCTTAAAGTGTCTCTGAGTTTAATCTCAGTAAAGCAGAGGACTTCAGGTCAGGCTGTGTAGATCTGAACTGTCACAGCCTTGCACTGAACAGGACTTGCTGCAGTACTGAGTTGTCCTGTCTAACTTTTTCAGTTGAGTACTGCTGTATTATTAATGAAGACAGTACCAAACATTTCTTACAACAACAAAAAAACACCAATGCACCAAAGATGCTTCATTTTTTCTGTAAGAGTGGAGAAAATTAAGCTATTGGTTGTCTGTGGTTCAGTATACAACTGTATACAGGAAGGAAGGTCAACAAATGTCTGTCCAGATGTGTGAAGTCTTGTCATTGGCTACTTTGACTTCTGTTGGAAGAGAATGAACCATAAGCTAAATTACAGATATCCAAGATAGGGCAGTTCATACAGCACTCTTAAATATGACAAGTTGTCAAAATAGAAGTCACAGCAGGTGTGTTGGTTTCCTTCCACTCCTGTCTAGAGTTGTTTATGGTTACGAGCACTGTTTTTTTTGGCTTTTTTTGTAATAAATCTCTAGACAAAAGGAACAGTCTCTGGGCAAAAGGTACTAGAAAGATACAAGACATGGGTGTTTGAGATGTATCATGAAATGAGAATATTTCCCAAGTATGAAATGATTCCAAAATCTTTGAGTCTTGTATTCTGTCAAAATGATCCGGACTCTCACCCATAGCCTTGGAACTTGTCTGTTTGCTGCATCCTGGTACACTTTTTCCTCAAATCCCTGCTGGGATTTGGCCAAAAGTCCTCTTTTTGTTCTGCTTTCACTCTTAAGTGTGTTTCCCAAGCAACACATTCTCTTAGCAGCTTGTAAGTGATAGCCAGAAACTGGAAACTGCATTCCTGTCCGTTTCTATTTGTGTTTTTGGTTTCATGATTTGCAAAAGCAGTGGTATCCACAGTTACAACCACCATGCTGTAGCTGGGTCTCCATTGTGCTGGAAATGTTGAGAATTTCATTGGGTTTTTGTTTTGTTTTAATAACCTCATATGGTGTAAGTTTCTCTGTGGCTTGGCCCTCTGCATTTGTGTTCATTTACAAATGTGCTTTGTTCTGCCATCAGAGAGAGGTATGAGCAGTTATATGTAAGGCACTCTGGCTTTGAGTGTAAGTACTGCACAGCCTAGTTCATTAGGTTCGTGCTGTATCCTTTTTAGAAGTTCCATGAAGCACAGAACTTGAGCCAAAAGTTTATAGAAGTAATTGTTAATAGAAAGAGGTGAGAACAAAGTACAGAAGGCAGTATGAGGCCTCGTAATAAATTGGCTGTAGTTTTGTTACCAGCAGTCAAATGGAATCCCTTTAAGGATTTACAGCTATTTTTTTTGCCATTTTGGTAACAAAGGTAATGCTTGGTTAGCTACTGGAAGCAATATGAGCAAAGAATCTAATTAGGGAGTCTAATCCTAAATGTATTATACTTTAAGGAACTGCTGTTGGTGATTTACTGATAGGAGAATACAGATGTAAAGTAGTGCTAATGTATTGAGAGTACTGGGAGTATACTGCTCTTGTGTCCATTACTTACAGGGCTTTTCTTGACTCCTTTCTTGGTTGCTACTTGAATTTCAGTGGAAATCTATTCTGGGTGTCAAGGTATTCTGAAGATTAAAATGGTAGCTATGAAGCTAAAACGATGGATTTGTGACACATAAAGAGGATAACTGAATTATTAGAACAAATTGCACGTAAGCATGACAGTGTCCTGTCATGTGCATTCCTGGTATGTCTTTTCATAAAGCCTCTTATAACCTGGACAGAAATAGCAGAGATACCAGCTACTTACCTGTGCATACATACTGAACAAGGCTTGATATCAGCTTTAAATATTGAACATTTTTTTTCCATTTTTTCCTTTCTTTTTTATTTCCCAGGAATGACTGGATATCTGCCTGTTATATTGACATCTGATTAAACTTGTCGCTTTGAAAGTTCAAGGCTGACTTTCTCTGATAGTTAGACATTAATATTCAACTAATTTAACCAGAATTAATGGAAGCATCTATGGTTTTTAATAGGCTCTGAATGAAAAAGGAAGTGGTGACAATAAAGAGATGGCGGAAACAACTAATGGAATGTTGAGGAAGGAAATTGGACAATTGAAAGCGGAGTTACAGAAGACATCAAATGGTAAATATTGGGTAGGACTTCTTTTGGGAATAAAGAAAAAAATCTTTTCAACACTAGAGGTCAAAAATATATTCTTGGTATTGCATTAACTATACAGCGCATAAGAACACTTGGTTTGGGCTTTCTTTACATTTGATAAGGGACTGGAAAAATACACCGTGACCACCACCATGTTATAGCAGAATGTTTTCATTATGAAAATGTTAGTGGTATGATTTGAGCACCTTAGTTAAATTATAATTATGAACAAGTGGAACTGATATATTTCAATCATGTTGACTTGTCCCCTAGATCTCGTTAGTGAAGATACAAAATAAATTGCAAGTTTCTGCAGGCGTTAGACTGACCTTTCATGTTATATAACAACTAATCTCTATATATAAAATGGGGAAGTATATGGTTGAGGTTGTTTGTTTTTTTTTCTTGTATGAAGCAGGTTTTAAGCCCGGTTGCAGGAAAGGCTTTAACTGGTATCTTAAATATATGTATCGCATGGAGCAGGGGTGTTAGCTTTTTTTTAATCCTTTACAAGTCTAGTAGGAATCATTTCTTGCAATTTACATCGTGACGCATGTTAGGAGCTTCTGTGTATAGGGTTTAGCTTGTCAAAACTGCTTTCATGGCAGTCCGAGTTGAAGCAGAGCAGATTTTACCTGTTTAGTTCTGTCTTGTTTGGATTTGTCTTGGCTTATGAACATCTACTCATCTGAAATTGGTGTTTTTGAGATAACACTGCCTCCTATCTTGTAAGCATTAATCAGATATACAGGCTATTACAAAACACAGATTTTCATGGCACCAGATAGCACATTGTCATCAAAACACGGTACTCCTTTCATATTTCATGGTGCTGCTACAAAGCTGCAAAAATAGCAACGCCAAATATTTTATGAAATCCTTTCTGTTGTCCACTGGGAAGGCAAACAAGAACAGAACAGCTGTTTTCAGCTAGGCTTGAAGCAGCAAGAACCTCCAAACAGAAGGTCTCATTAATTCACATTCCCAGGCAGGTTTGATTGTGGGCTTTCCCTCTCCTGCTGTTTTCTTACAGAAATGTAGGAAAGCTGCCTTTGAAGTGACAGGATCAGTGAAAAACATAAGTGCATATGTTTTCTTTAAATTAACTGATGGTATGTAACACTAATATAATGTAAGCTTTTCAGTCGGTAGCACTTGAGAAAGTGGAGGAATAAATATGTTTACCACATGCTGCTTCAGCCGCGTTCTCTCTGCAGGCTGTTGTCTACCTAAAGGATATATATAAATTAAGGCATGCTTGAGTCTTTTTGTTGGGGGGAGATAAGTAGGGAAGAGGATCTTAATAAATCAGGAAATATTTACGGCCCTCCTCCTGTTGCCACCCCCTTTTGTAGCCAAAACCTCAAACAGAAAATCCCATGGTTACCTTAATTGCCATCATCAGCTAGATGGTGTGGGGATATGTCTATCTTAGGTTTTTGTAAGTTTTCATATACCTTATTTTGAGCAAACTGATATCCAACAAACTAGAAGTACTTGCTAATAAACACTAAACCCATCTGTAGACACAGCTTTCTATGGAGCGCTGGTCTCCATGTGAATTGAACTTACTGTTTTCTTTTGAAACTTCTCCAGCTGAGCAGGTAAATGTTGAGTTTTATGCTCACTAAATGTGAGAAATGCCCTACCTAAAATCAGAGTTGGGATGGTTCCAAAGAAGGAAAACAAGCTTTTCTATTATTTGCGTGCTGTTGAGCATGACTGAAACATAACCATTCCGCTGTATCCCCAAAGACCAGTTCCTGAAGCTCTGGGGACACTTGAAGAGGAAGAGGAGATTAAGAATGTAGGTGGCACCTAGTTTCGAAACAGAGCAAAACTAATTAAAAAAAAAAAAGAAAACTTCTCTATTTGTTCTTCCTGCTTACATCAGTAAGAGTTACAAATTTGGGTTTTTAATTCAGTAGTTTCAAATATCCATTTGTCTGGTTTGGTATATTTGTAAACCTACTTACGCATGGTGATAGGATGATTTGTCACTTTATAGCGGTATTGAGAGGTAGGGGGTACCTCACTTAGTAGTCATCAGCTTAGCATCATGTTAGTGCTGTGGCTTGAGAGCACAGGTAAATTTTATGTAAGGTTTTGAAAAATGTTCTTTACAGCTTCTGGCAAAAAAAAGGCAGCATGTCTCCCTTTCCTGAAATTCTGATGGAAATTGTGGAATAGACAGTGTGTGCTGGAAACTTCAACTACATTCATCTCTTGTTCTTCAGCTTTTTACCTTCTATGGGAAATGCAATCTGCCTGATGTTTTGGTTCAATTAACCATGAAAGAAGTCCTAAAGTAAGATATTTTGCAACTTAATGTGTTCTGGAGAGATGGAGATGAGAAGTAAAAGTACAAGGCAAAGAGTCTGAGCAGTGAAGTTATTAATTCTGATGGAAGATTGGAATCAGCTGTTGAAGATTTTGGCCAGTTTTGTTATATTTTCAAACTTAAATTTTCTTATCCTCATTGAGGCCTTTTTTTTTCCTCCTCAAAGTGAAGGGAGAGGGGGTAGTTTTTCTCCCCTTTATTGCAGACCCACATACTGATGGCTTTATAGGCACCCAGCAGTGGCGCCAGCGCTTGCAGAGGCCTAAATCCATTTTTAGCATACCTAGACATGTAATGACTTGACTTCTTAATAAATTTGAGATGGTGTTTTACTGATACATGTCTGTTATGAAAAGTGTCTCACAGATATCTAAAAGTGAGTAATTGTAGCACTGTTCAGTTCTGAGGTGAGAATATTTTTCCTGCTACGCATTAGATAAATTTCTAACAAAACATTGACTGAGATAGTTGAAAGCTGTTTGTAGCTGCTGATGTCAACCATATGGGATTTTTCTGGGAAAGATTATGTGATATTGGATGATATTAGGCAGCTATATTGTGCATTTTGATTTTTTTCTTGGTAAATTGTGACATTACTGCAGTGTTCTTATATCCAAAATGCTAATTGTGACAAATGTAGCCCACATGAGTATTGGTATGTTGCTTTGTTTCATTTGGATAGTACTGAAATTGATTCAAAAAGTTATAACAAAAACCATCACCAACTGAAGATGAGGACAGAAGAGAAGCTTCACAAAGCAACTATCCTGACAGCTATCCTTTGACTGAGGTCATGAATGGGACTTTGAGTGCATTAACTTTCTTTTCTCACTCACAGCTGTGGGAATGCTTGTTTGAAATGCCTGTTTGTAACTATCGGGACCCTTTGGGCAGGAGGGAGACTTCTGCGGTGCTGTACTATTTCATTTTCTGCTATCTAAGGTCATCTTTTTGGTGATGCTGTCCTAGTGTACGGTAAAGGCTTCTGCTTTATTTACACAACAGAAATTCATACAGAACAACTGGTATTAATTCTGACTTACAGCAGAATCTTGACCAGTTTGTTGCCATTAGGATTTCACTCGTTTAGGTACTACTGAACTTCAACTATTTCCTGGAAATACTTTCTTATGTGCATTGTTGTTCCAGACATACAATGAGGGCAGGAGAAAATTCTGATAAAACTTCTGTGCATCCTTTAATGAGGTTTGTTTTGTGCACAGAATATGTCACAGGTACTTGTGCTACCTGTGCTAACAGGTACTCTGTTTCTTGGTTGTGCAGCACTGTAGGAGACAGAAGAGAGCAAGAGTATGTGTGTGGACATTCGGTTTTGAAATAGTTTTTAAACTATTCTAGACTATTCTTTACAAGCATATTTTCTAGACCTACAACTTGAACATTGTTGGAAGGATAGAAGTCATTAATATACATGTTGTGAGTACATCTCATGGAACTTGTTGCCACTGGTGTGGATTCATCTTGGCCTTTGTGTTGCCAAGCAGGCTAAGTGACATACAGGAAAAAGCATATTTGTTGAGCTTCACTGAAGCACCACTCAAGTTCTTATAAGCAGACAAAAGAATCACCCACCCTCAGCTTTCCTTTGTAAGGTGAGGAGAGGAGATACGGGGCAGTGAACTGTGTTAATTGGCTGTGGTCACCTCTTATTGTGGTGATGGCAGAGGAAGGCTTAGGAACAAAGTCCATCTTGCTAAATTTTACCTTTTACAACCATGAAATTATATCTGTGAGAGCCTTTGCATTCTGTCACATCAAGAAATATTTATATCTGATGACTCATAGGGATGGTGCTGTGTACAGCAAGCATGGTTTTCTTTGTATAAAGACTTAGTGACTATTTCTCTCTCTAGTCACAGGGAGCGGCATCTCTCACTTATACCTCCTCATGCATTTGCTTGGTAGGAACAGTCAGCTTTTGGGTTTTGCTTGCTGCCAGTCCAGCTGCTCTGGGTCCTGTGAGGCAAATCAACAGGTCAGATGGAAGCTGGAAATAATAACTGGCTGTATTATGCAAACAAAGTATTTTCTGTTTTATAGTGACTGGGTGTTCCTCTGATGCGATCCATATGGCAAACAGTATACCTGTATCATTGATACAGCTGCAGTGCAGTCTTCACTTCTTGGCAAAATAGTGGAGCTGCTACGTATGGAGAGCCTCAGTTGCTTGACAAAAAGATATCCAGAGACATGATGGAGAATTCATGTGGTCAAAGACATGACATTCCATTTTATTGTGTCCACAAAGTCCAGTCCCTGAAGTTACAGGGATACTTGAGGAGGAGGATGGTTGAGAATGTAGGTGGGCTGCATTAAGAATGTCACTCAGCAGGCTGGCTTTCTTATCCATAGCCAACACAGGTGGAAAGGACAATCTGCTCTTTGCTCTTTCTTCTTCTGGGGTTAGGCGAGTTGTTCCTGTCACACATCTGTTTTGGCCAAAACATTGAAACAGTGTACTGGCTTGTTTGTTTTCTTGATTTGCAGATATTTTTAGACATTTTGTTCACACTTTAATGACACAGTTGTTTTTGGTTGCAACTAAAGTACTGTTCTGCTGTTTATAAACAGCTAAATAGCATTAGGTCAATAATTGTCCTCTTCAGAAACTGAAAATTTTTACAGTAACTGGACAAAAATAATTTCAAAGGCAAATGTAGCAGAGGTGAAATTCCATATGGATGTGCCTTTTGCTTACAGCTTAAAAATCAGAATCTTAACAATTCGTCACATTCACTTCAGAGTGATTTCTAAATGTTACTATCAATACTTTAAATAGTAGCACGAGAAGAGGCAAGATCAAATAGAGTAAATGCAATACAATTTTTACTTATTGGATATGTGGAAATCGTGGTTAACTCCAGATACTAAGATCTTTAGAAAAAGGTGTGTGCATTGATGACATCAGGATCGCATTAAAGGGATATGTATGCAAAGTGAGGTGAAAGGAGTGATGTAAGGATACACAATTTTTGACCATGATAAAATCAATAAGTCTAAATGTAATTAACTTCAGTAGACCAGAATTTCAAGTAAGTAAAGTAATATTATTGGAAGAACTCTTGCAGATTGGTTTGGTTTTGTTTTTTTTTAATCTAAACATCAAATTAAAGAAAACAAACAAAAAGACTGAGGAAGGGAGTCTTCCTTTTGGATATGGGAAAGTGGTCAGGATCTGTGTGCTGATGTCTCAAGGATCACGAGTAAGCTCCCAAAGTGGAACACAGTTCATACTGAAGTGCTTGTATCGAGGTGCTTACAGAAAGCACGTCTGGCTCTTCATCTTTTGAAGACAGGCTCTCAGAGAAGTGCTGCAGTGTCTGGGAGGTCTCTGGGGAAGAGCAATCTGCTTTCAGGCAGCTCATAGGCAAAGGATCGTGCACACTGTTGGAAAAAGGAAAATAGGCATATTTAAGAATACAGATCTCAGTGGTATGAATAGAAGGAGGATAGAGCTGCTATATGAGGCAGCTTTATCAGTCATTAACAATGTTTATTTGCTGTAGCATAAGTAAATCTAGTATTAGGGCATGCCTGTGCTGCTACAGCAAAACAAAACAGATAAGTGAGATGCCTGTAGCAAAAGAGCATGATGTCTAAGTGACCTTACTGGATGATCACATAACAGTTCAGGGAGTAATGGCTTTCTGAAACTTCATGCTGATTTACCCCCCGTTGTAAATTAGCCTGTGTGGATTCCTGGGCTGTTTTGTACTGCAGCAGACTTTGCAGCATAGAATTGCTCTCAGCTTATTTCTTCTGAAATAGGGAATAGGTAAATAATGTTTTTCTGATGGTAAAAGCCTTTTCATGGTTGTCTGTCCCCCCCACCACCATTTCTGCTTTCTCATCCATAAAGTGATGGTTCTAATGATTGAACTCCTGCATGATAAAATATGAGAGTCTGTGCTCCTGTAATGTAATATTTCACCTCCCTTCCCTATATTTGACAGATATCCTTGGTTACTTTGCTAGAATTTTGCACAGTGCTTTAATGCTGTCTTCCTTTTAAGATGGCTTTAGGAGTTGTGGTGGTTTGTTTTTCTGGAACTGTCTCCTGCAGTATGGCATAAGACTACAGTCTCATCATTTTCTCATTCCTCTCAAAAGTTCACTGGTTTTGCCCTTACCATTCATGCAACCCCATCATGCTCCTTTTTTTGCCATTTGTGAATGTAAATCATTTTGCTTCCCTTCCCTGTCCTCATCTGTTCCCATGTCCTTCTGGGATGCTCCATTCTAAATTTCAGCTTTCATGAGGGACGGCCATGAAGTACAGTGGAACACTGACATTTGAGCAGAGCTCCGAAGTACAGCAGTACAGATAATAATTAAAACACAAATCCTGATATTTTACAGCTCTCCACAAGGCAAATAATGAAGTGGCAGCAGTTAAAAAGCAGTCTGAAGGCCTTAGAAGAGAATACGACCATCTGATGAAAGAGTACAAACGACTTCAGGTGGGTGGTTCTGGCTCACTGTTTGAGCCCAGTGTTCTGATTTATGCTGTAAAATTTTGTTTGTTAGCTATTTACAATGCAAAGAATTTAACAAAACCTTTAGTACAGCATGAAGTTGAAATGGGAAGCACTCATTGAACTTCATTTAAAAAAAAAAAAAAATAGTAAAATTTTGTCTTGAAAGAACTGGATGGCAAAGCTATTAGCATTTTCTTCTTTGTGCTTCAGGTCATCAACAGGCTCTATTTTAATGTCTCTTGAGAGCTAAGATTCAGTTTTGGACCAAACTGAAGCTTCTGAGAAAATGATAGCAGTAGTGTGTGTGATATATGCGTAGTTTATAGGTGTCATTTTATTTTGTTTGCTCTTCAAACATGCTTTTGCAACAGTGGATTATAAACGTTGCTATGCTGTTACAGTGCAAGAAGGAAAAAACTGAAACTGCCTGGGCTAAAAACAGGCAAATACAAAAACTGAAACTGAAGTACAAAGTAGAAAAAGAAGTTTAATGAGTTAAAACTGGATTAGCTGTTTGATCAGGTTTGCATATGTGCATGGCAATAGTATCTGTAATGTATACGGTAATTATTTCAGGTAGAACTGGGAGCCCTGCTTGTTCTTTTTGTCTGTGAGGTGTTCGTATATTTCATGCTGAACATCTGCATGACCCTGTTAGTTTGGGTTAAATTCAATCGATAAACGTGAATGTTAGTCTGTTTACAAGCAGTGGCCGTGAGAGCAAATACATTGATGTTAAAATTCTGGTGACCGTTTTGCAAGAGGAGAGGTTTGTTGGTCGTGCATTAAGAAATCAGTCCATCAAATTGCAAATTCGAGCTGATTATAATTCTGTATTGTGTGAAGCTGCTTACTCGTTTCCCTGCCTCATCCTGTCCTCCTTTAAAGACTGCTCAATCAGTTTGCGTTCCAAAGTTGAGACCACCATCTACATGCTGTCTTTGTGCTTCCCTGCGTAATGAGCTGTAGGAGTTCTGCATTTCTAACAGTTTCATGATCTGATGTGCACATCATTACAGGTTTGAGTTTACCTCTGACTGGAAAGTACAGAGGGTACTGAGTGCCCAGTATAGATGCAACTGATTTATCCCTAAGAGTTATTAGTAGAAAGCATTTACTACTTGGTTTGCTGCACAGTTCAACTGTAACGTGATCAGAGGAGAAGCAGGCTACCTGGCTGTTTAATATATTAGGATCAGAAGCACGCGTTGTGTGAGGATGGTGTTGATGGGACTATAGCTTTGAGGGGTGCATAGTAAACAAAGCAGATACAACTACAAGAGGGCAAAACAGTGCATGTGCCATCATGTCTTCCCAAACATAAAATGCTTTTTTTTATTCTATTTTCAGAATGCTTCAAGTGAAGCAGAAGACAAGAAGGACCTGTAAGTGTGCCTCAGGCAGATGGCATTGGTATAATTGTTTCAGTGTGAAAAGCCTCATGCTGCTTAGGCTCCTGATGTGCACCTGAAACAAAGCTTGATTTTTCTGAGAAGCCACATGCAGTGCTGGTCACAATCCAGATTCCACTAACATATCTTGGCTGCCAATATATTATTTGCTTGAAATAAAATGTTCAGTGGCTTACCAGGTCTACCATGGAGTTTGTCACTGCTCTTGAGAGGAAAAACATGACAATCTTTCAGTTCCACCAGGAGCAACTGATCTCCAAGCCCTCACCTTCCAAAATGGTAAAAATTAGTGCACCATTTGCTTGTAACATTTGAGTGGGATTGTATGTCATGCTGAATGATTAAAAAAAAAAAAAAGCAATTACCTAAACAAATGTCATCTGTAACACCTTGTTGGAATCTTCACAAGTACATTTACCAGTGGACTGAAGAAGCTTTTCATCAATCATTCACTTTCCATGGAAAACTGAATGACAATCAATCTAAAGGAAGTAACTAAAGAAAGTATTTTTGAATCCATCCTGCTGGCTTCTGACTCTCACTTAGCTGCACGGATGAAAAAATGGTAACAAATGATATTTTGCATTACTCTGGCTTATTTTTCTTCTATTTACGGGGTTACACCAGTTTTCATAACCAAAGTTTTGAATTGGTTGTTATTAACGTTCTGTATTTTTACACTGTTTACATATGTTTACTCAGTACATGCCACCTAACTGCTTTTGCCTTGCTAAAAGTTCTTTTAAAATGTTGGAGGATAGTTGTATTGGTTTGGTTTCTTTCTTTGTTTTATTTTCATGAATACAATACCTCAGAATAAATGTGCACTGTTCTGCATAAGGCCTCTTTGGCATTCTGAACGTTGAGGTTTTTTTGTTAGTTGGTTCCAATTTGTATTTCGAAGTTGGATATGTTTGTTATATTAAAGAGATTGCTGAAGTTTGTGAGTATGAGCTTATTTATGTAAATCTCACCCAGTACGCCATCCTACCTGAGATGTGTACATATGTCTGTACAGGAAAAACAAAATGCACTTCTAACTTGGTGATACTGAGCTTCTGGACACACAGCCACCTTCTTCGTAGAGGGTAATTTGGATCTCTCTGGAAGCAGAATTTTAAAATAGCATGTTGAGTACTACAAAGCATATCATCATAGCATATTGAGTAAGGATGCTGAGGAAAAAATAGTTCATCCTTGGAGATGTAGTATAGAAAGTACTCAGAGATTCTAAGAGATTGCAGATTTGTTTGTTTCAAAATTTTCCAGATTTGAAGTAGTGCCTCACCTTTCCCCAATTGTTGGTGGTGGTGGTGTTAAATATTTGGGTTTTTTTAATGTATTTATTTCAATTGTTCTGTAATATTTAACAGAATGCTATCCTAATCTTGCATTCTGATCCAAAGGCTGTGGTTGGAAGCCTGGGAAGTGATTCTGCT
>PPHD01013196.1:0-17505 GCA_002909625.1 Bambusicola thoracicus | reverse complement strand
TCTCCACCTTGGATACTTTTGTCTAGTTCCTTTGGGCCTCCAGGATACTCTTTATAGAAAATAGTGTGGGTGAATAAGCCACAAGTTTGCCTAGGAAGCACCTGAATTTAATTAAAAAACAACAACAACAACAACAACAAAAGATTCAAGAGAAATTCACAAACCAGAACTGTTCATACATTTCATGAGATAATAAAAGCCAGATAAGTAACACAACTGAATGCTCCTTTGTGACATCTACTCTGTAGTTTTGGCACTGCAATGTTGCCAAAAGTCAACAATGATTTAGGTGAATTAATACGCTGACAGAAGAATAAATGGAGTTTACAGAAAGAAGCAGTGGTTTTATTCTGAGTTATAACACATCATATTTTCTCTGAAACTAAAGATTGATCTCAGTAGGTATGTCACAATTAAGCAACTTCCTCATATTATGTCCATATTTCCCAGTCTTAATAGTGTTTGAACTCTGAACATCAAATATTTCTAAAATTCTAAAATAATTTGAAATGTAGCCTAAACTACCTCAATCTGTTTGTATTTATCAGTTCCATCTTTTATTTAAAAGATAGTTTTGCTATATGTTTAAACTACAATTTGAAATTTTTTTTTTTGGCTTAGGTATCACCCACAATAGTAATGCTACACTGATGTGATGAATCTTATTGATTTTTTTTTCTTTCTTTGTTTTATGGATATTTTTCATATTACAAGAAATAGCTTCTTCTCACTCAGCTGTGCTAGTTATATAAGACCAGTTGCTAAAGTAGCAGAAACAAAAGCATGTATTTTTGAAGACATGCAAAGAACAAATCTTTTGAATACACAAATTGAATAAGTGCACTTATAATTCCCAGTAGAATCTCAAAATATTTTCTCTCGACCTCAGAAAATAATTTGCTGGGGAACATTTCAATTACATCTATTCTTTGTGGAAATTCAACAGCTGAAGATTGATGGTCATGTATAATTCTTAAACTGAGACTACTGTCAAATCTTTTAGTCCAATTTAGAACATTTATTATATAATAGTTTAAACTTCTACAACATGCAATTCTCTTACTTGACAGGTACTGTGGTTTTGTAGGTACTCTGTCTTTTGTATTTACATTTCTCAGCATCTTTTGATATTATGCAGGATGCTGTGATCATGGTTTGTAAATTCTGTGTTGCCATAAAATGTATGGAATTTGTGTTCTTGCTCTAAACTTGCACGTGCTTATTTATAACCTTTGGATTTCACTGATGAAATACGAGAACAGTACTTAACAGAGACAGTGAATAAAGATGTACTGGACAGGAAATGCTCTGGCTAGTCTTTACACGACTTTATTACTGTATATATTCAATCACTATAAGCCCGCACATGTAAACTATTAACATGTTTGCCCTGGAGAACTGAAAGGTTGAGACTCCTAAACAGGTGGTTTTACACAATTGTTCTCAGCAAATTGTGTTTGGCCCCACTGTTCTTTTTCTTTGTCCTAAATGTGTGTCACTGTGTATCTTCAACTGCAATGCTTTAACAAAAAATTTATGAAAGAGATTTCTGGAGATTCTCAGAGTCAATCAGTCTTACTCAAGTGCTCTATGACCTCTGAGCATAACCACGCATTTCTTTTTTTCCCCCCCACACACCACTAATGCTTTAAGGAGAATAAACTTTAGCTCAAATCCGTATGGTGTCAGCTTCTTCCTGGGTATCTGCAGATCATTTAATCTTAATTCACCCCAAAATAGAGCAGAACATTAAAACTTTGACATATTATTCCACTTAGAAAAGAGGTATCCATGGTAACAGGGGGACAGTATCAGAATTAAGTGAGAAGCTCAGCAACAGTCTTGTGCTAAGGCACAAGACCCTCCAAAACTGTGGTTGCATCTAGAGGTATAACACAGTACACACACCAGTATCTTTCCTGTTCACCAATTCCCTACATGCTCCAAAACAAAGCTACTCAAGCACATATCATCAAGTATTTCTGAAAGTTGCTTTGAAACAGTCTGCAGATAATGATGCTATCTGAATCAGAAATAGCTCGCGTCTCAGTGACCCAAAGGTATTAGGATAATGCCTTCCATGTTGGTATTCACAACACTTCAGGCAAACACTACTGTCAGTAAACTACACTGTGAATTCTGTAATACAGAAAACTTGTGTGATTTGATTTGTAGCTGCGTCAATTGTGCAGTTTCATAGCCTGAGGGGGAGGCTTCCTTCCCTTCACCTCCTTGTAGGTGTTTGCCCTGCATCCAGACTGACCACCTGGGCCCAAAGCCTAGCTAGGGGTTAAGTAACAGTGCAAAGCACAGTACATATTTCTGTATCGTAAAAAGCAAAATAAGGTCAACTGAGCATAGCTCAAAGAAAGAAAAAAATATTCATGCATAAAGATCCAATTCTCAGATGGAATAAACTGGCAAAATTCTCCTGCAGTTAATGGCAGTATGTAAATTTAAAACCTGCTAAAAATCTAACTCATTCTGTTAAAACATGCAAAGTGGACTATTTTCTTGAGACCTCTGAATCAGTATTTAACAGCAGGATTCCTGGAGACCACCTTCTATAGCAATAACATCATCAGCAAAAGACTGATTTTAATTAACAAGAAACTGTCAAACATAACTTGCTACTTATGCAAAACAATATGTGTTTCTTACAATGTGAACTTCTGGGGTATGTTTTTTCCACATAGAAATAAAGAATTTGTAAAATGCAAGTGCAAGGTCTTGCACCTGGGTCAGAGCAATCCCAAGCACAAATATACATTGGGCAGAGGTTGTGTAGGAGTAGCTCTGAGGAGATGAATTTAGAGGTGTCCATTGATGAAAGACTGAATATGAGACAGCAGTGTGCCCCTGCAGCCCAGAAGCCAACTGCATTCTGGGTTGCATCAAATGAAGTGTGACCAGCAGGTCGAGGGAAGTGATTCTGCCCCGTGCTCTGCTATTGTTAGACCCCACCTGGAGTACTGCATCCAGATCTGGGACCCCCAACAGAAGAGGGGCATCCAGCTGTTGGAGCAGGTCCAGAGGAGGGCTACAAAGATGATCAGGGGGCTGGAGCACCTCCCCTACGAAGACAGGCTGAGGGAGATGAGGCTTTTCATTCATCCTGGAGCAGAGAAATTGCTGGGGGGACCTTAGAGTGGCCTTTCAGTATCTGAATGGGAGCTTACAGGAAAGCTGATGAGGGACTTTTCATAAGGGCATGTATCAACAAGACGAGGGGAAATGGCTTTAAACTGGAAGAGGGTAGGTTTAGACTAGATATCAGGAAGAAATTATTTACTGTGAGGGTGGTGAGACACTGGAACAGGTTGCCTAGAGAGGTTGTGGATGTCCCCATCCAGAAGGTGTTCAACACCAGGCTGCAGAGAGCTTTGAGCTGTCTAATTGGAGGTGTTCCTGCTTACAGCAGGGGGGTTGAAACTAGATGATCTTAAGGGTCCCTTCCAACCCAAACCATTGTATGATTCTAAGAGTGCCGGTAATATGATCAGAAATACAACTCACCATTATATTTTTGTGGATGAAGCCTCGTCTGTACCTCGCAGGCTTCAGATGCGGGTACTCTTCTGTGCTAGTAACTCTGATATTCCAGACCTTTTTCCAGGCATCATAAAGTTGAACATGCACTGGATATACTCCAGAATGGTGAGGAGCCACTGCGTAGCCCATATCAGTTGGAATACCATGTTCCTAAAACACAACAGAACACCTGCTTTCAAAAAATTAAGAAACAATATTTTGGCATTTCAGTAATCCTTTATGAGAGACTGAGAATAGGTCTGAAACATAAATAATGGTGACATTACAATATGTTTTGGTATATAACAATGATGGAAGACAGCATGGTGAAGATGAAACACAGGATTTTGAAACTTAAGACTTGAGTGAGTATTTTTTCAAGTATGGAAGGAAGAGTGATATAAACATTTTTTATGCTGATTTCTTTAATCAGTGCATTAAGCACTTCTGCTCTCTTTCAAGTTCTTGCAAGGAATTTCTCACAAACTAAGTATTGAGAGAGAAAAGTACTGGCACATACACAACGAAATGGCATTTGGCACTTACAATTAAAAAAAACCCACTGATTTCCACTATATGTCCCTACACAATTACTTAGTTGAACTGCACAAAAGATCATCCTATTTCTCTTCTAGTCTGCTAGCAGCATAATATCATATTCAAAAAACAACCATTTTAATGTCATTTAAGTAAAGAGAAAAAAACTGTGATGTGTAAAAATGAAGATAATAAGCAGATGTTCTAGAATAACCCCTGTTGTAGTAGATCTGTCGTTTTTGCAGACTTCTTTCATTTAACTGACCTTGCTAGTACTATTTTCTCTTGAGATTCAGTTATTTTCTTTCCAGCTTCTGGTTTCCAATGTACTTTAACGAATTTTGACACTTTTTCTATTTTCTTTCAAAAGAAGAGCACACAGGCACATATTTCTGCTTATCCATACAATGCTGTTGTGTTGCAACATTTTGAAAAACTGCCTTTGCGAACAAAACCTTTGCATTATTTAAGAGGTTTTTTATATATATATTATTTGTACCATCATCTTCACCATATTTTCCAATTACTCTTCATGTGAAAAGATAAGAGCTTGTGATACTTCGGTTCCTTCCATTGAATAAAACAATTACTAAGGAATACAAAAAGCTCTTAAGTCTTATCTCAAAGAAAAATGGGCTCACGACCTTAGAAAAATAATCTTTCTTCATCTTTTTCTGGAGATCTACTGCGTGAAAGCTGATGTACTGGATGGACAGGAGAGCAAAGACAAGAAAAACAGGGTACACATTTTAACAAGCGGTATGCTGAAAAATATGAGAATTGTCCCAGTTTTTACATAAGGGATTTAACATGAAAGGAGATTAGGTGGACATGAAAGAAGTCTTTTTGACAAGAAAGGAAAGCCTGAGCAGGAAGTGCGTTCTGTAGGAAGTGCTCATGACACACTACGAGGATGCTGAACAGACTCCACACAATACAGTAATGAAAAAAATCCCGAAAGAGACATTCTTCTTCTGCCTACACTGAAAAGTTCCTGTGCTACCTGGAGTACAGAATCTGCACAGCTTCATTTGTTTCCACTATAACATGCTCACAAATATTTGGTACATAAACCAAGTGACATATAAACAACTCATTACATGGAAGACCACATTACAGCAATAAATGTAATACATAAAAAATGTTACGTGCTTCACTGCTGTCCAAATAACCAAGTACAAACAGATACTGTAATTTAAAACACCCAAGAATTTTACACAGAAGCTATGATATTTTTTAAATCACACCTACTGGATCATCTGTGTTTCCAGTCACATAGTAGAAATCAATAGTGCTGCATGTAAGAGTTTGACACTGAAATCCAAATACACCCCTTCCTTCCCAAATGCTGTAAGAGATTTTTCTCTTATTTACGTGTGCTTTGCTTTCCAGAGCAGTGAATCTCTTGAATTCTACTGTAGCTTTCATTGCAGATATTCTTTTCTTTAGAAGTTCCTCAACCTACATGGGTAAATTGTCCTTGAGTCGCAAATACTATTAGGTGCATAGAGGGTGGAAAGCATGAGTTTTTGTACCCATAGGTGGGTGTATGTTCACGCACAAATGAAGATGCGCCTATTATGTTTATTAATTGTGGTAAGTTTAAATAGTCAAGATTCAATATTGTATGTATCTATGTAAGATATGATAGCTTTATTGACAGCTCAAAACAAAACTAATTCACAAGGAACAGCATTTGTTTCTGCTCCAGAAGAACATGAGAAATAAGAAGAAAAATGTTAAACATTCATGGGAAGAAAGCTATTGTTTTCTCACAGCATAGTGGTGTGTTTAACAGATAGGTATAGTTTAATCTCAATGGAGAACCCTGACTTTTTAATATTTAAAATACAGTTGTAATTACTATTTCCCTACGGCCATTTATGGCACACTAGGAACACAAAATGGGACATAAGATTTTATCACCCTGAGGTTGGTGTAGCTTTTGGAATTCTGGAAAGGTCTCAGTGCTCCTCAATAAGACCAAGGCACCACTTCAATGATCATACCACACCCACGGTACATGTAATCTGTGGCTCTGCAGCTGGAGTGTAGCATGCATAATGTGCCATGGCAGGGAAGAGTAAGTTCTGGCCTTGGTTTTTAGTGCTTGGGAGATAAAAGAGTGGTGACACGATCTGTTACACAGCTTTACACTATTTAATTCCATCACAGATATTTAAATTTCTCTTCCTTTTATCTTAATCTTTTCTACTTCACTTAAGCATGCATAAACATCAGAAAGAATAATCTTTACAGAACATGTAAGAAATTGTATTCTCTAATGTCTCATTTAATCTTCCTCATTTAGCTCTAAATAAATGTCTGGATTTTAAGATTTCTTCTTCAAGTTTTACAATATGCAGAAATAAATATGTAACCAATATCTTTTATTCTAATTATGAAACCAATCATATTCGATGTATTAGTATCTCATAGATTTCAGTCACTAATTCCCAAGTTGAGTATTTCACACACACTATGCACATTTAGTTTGATAAGGCATCAGCATTTTCAGCCTCTTTCAGATAAGGAGGACACTGATCCTTGTTATTAATCTCAATACTTTAAGCGAATGAAACGAGTAGCAGGCTACTATACAAAGCTTCAGACATGAAAAAAGTTTAGTATAAAATATCTCTGAGTATTAAGAGTACTGAAAGTAGAGAAGAAACTAGGAATTGATGAAGTGTTTTCTAGTAAAACACTTTAATAGTTACCTTATGTAGACTAAGCCTAGGAGATGTCTTAGGTCCTTTTCCATCACACAAGAACTAATTTAGAGTGGACCTTTCAGAAAAGGACACACATTTTTTAAAGCAAAATGTTCAAGCACAAGTTTTAATTGCTGATGTATCTATGCCTTTCACCTCCATTCACTGCCACATAACCATCAGCATACTGGTTTTTGCACCAGTATTTCAAAGCCATCTCTTCTTCACAGGAACAAAATAATTACCTACCAGCTAAAAAACAGCCACTGTGTTTTGAGCAGGGAGAAGTAAAAATTAGGCCATTGGAAGAATAGAAATGTTACAACAAACAAGTTGTGTTTTTGGAGGTATTCTGACATAACACTTCTTTATGTCGTTACATTCAACCAGTCCAACAGCTTCCCGCTGCTATTAGCCCTCAAATCCTATTATCTATGCTAAACACACACCTAAATAGTAAAATTTCCATTGAAGTTTTCCAATCTAAGAGACCACTGAAAACAGCTGAAAAGCATTTATGGCAGCAGATCTCAAGCACAGGCATTGTGCCATACTCTGCTTTTGTCGTCCAGACATCTGTTAGTTGTTTACACAGCCCCGTTGCTAAAACATACTAGAATGTTTCCAAATTTTACATATTCTGTCCCGCTTCTCTTAAAGTGTAATAATCAGGGCATAGTGGGAGTGGTTGATACTCTGTGCACTCAGGTAGTCAGAACACGGCCAGAGCATGATCATAGAAGTGCTAAGAATTCCCCAGCTCCTACCAGCACTGATTTTCCTAAAGAACACTACCAATGGTTTCTGAATACCTAAATTCAATATAAAAAGCAAACATATTACTCACTAAGGCAAATTTTTTATTGAGGATCATCTGCTCCACCAGTGACGACTCATTGTGGAAGAGATGAGGCTGCATGTGACTCCACATATGGGGAAACCACCAAAACTCATCCACAGATCTCAGCAGCAGGTCATCACCTTCATCTTCCTCCTCAGTGCCTGGAAAAAAAAAAATCCTTGAAGTATACATTATGATCTTACAAGTGTTTGAAGATATAAGATGGAAATTAGCAAAACAAATTTTGACTTTTCAAAGTACTAAGAATTTTAAATGTTCCCAAGTATACATTTTTCTCCCTGAAGTAACCATAGCCAGGTAAAAGATTGAGTGATCCATTTTCACAGCATTTTGAATGTATAGTACAGTACTGTCCTCATATTCATGTGCTGTATCAATAACATTAGAAGCTAAGGGACAGAAGTTGAGAAATTGCATACAAGACTGTTTAGGATAAATGAAAATACTCAGCTCTTTATTGGTATTCCTTATCCAAATTGTATTTATTCTCCAACCAAACTCCTTTTCCCTTTGCTACCTATGATATGTGGAAATATCTTTTTCCAGCAGCCTTCTGAAAACATTTTGCATAACACAATTGTTTTTATTTCCCTTCTAATTCTTACCATTCCAGTTACAACCTGTTCAGAGGTTCCCAGAAACCTACATCTTCAAACGTACCCAAAAGGTAGCTGGAGCTCACTGAGTTATTTCTCAGTCCCCAGATCTGCTTTTTAAGGTGCTCTCCTCATCTGTTCCTAATGATGCAGTGCCCTGGAACAGACCCTGCAGCAATTTCTAATCGCTATGCTGATTAATAGGAATCGCCTGGGCAGCAGCATGTAGCTGTGTTGCTCTCCTAGACCTCTCATGCTACAACTACATCAGTAAATAAGATGGTGACAGGCCTGACCCTGAGCCAGCTGGCCAATTTGATGCTCATAAATTCCAGTCAGCAAGAGAAGCAGCTGCATCCCAGCAACCTGCTGGGAATGGGTCCTTCCCCTGCTTCCTGCTGGGGTGCACAAAAGAGTGGGGGGCTGGCCTGGACCAAGAGCACTTCAGAGATTGATCCCTTAACTCCACAGCAATGACCATTGCCTTCAGCAACACGCCTGCTCTTCAGCTCTAAATAATTTCCTAGCAGAGACTTAAGCTGTGTCTCTGACAGCACTTCAGGGATGGGAAATACCAGGGCCTAATGAGCTGACAGATCAGGACAGACACTCCCCAACCCCTTAGCCCAGATACTCAGTATAGTCCCAGTGCACTTTTATTGATAGGCTACTCCTGTCAAAGACTGTGGCATTTAAATAACTCCTTAATAGGTTGTCTTATGAAGACTGCATGAGCCAAACTTCGAAAAGCTACACCTTAACAATCTTCACTGTGTGTCTGTCTGCTGCTAGGCCACTTATTCCTACTCTTTTCAAAAAAACAACACAGTTTACAAATCCTTTTTCTCTTAGTATTTTGTAATACTAACTCTTTTCCAGTCTTTCAGCCTCTGTTTTCTCCATCAGTAAGGCCTTACTAACCCTATGAGCTTTCTCCTTTTTCCTCCAACAAACCTCCAACATTTCTCCACTGTTGCCAGTTTCTCTTTACCTCAGAAGGAACTAAAATAACGAAGGAAAAATAGAGGCAGACACATATAATGATGTATCAACACCTGTAGGATCATTAGATTTTTGACTGCACATGAGCCTGATTGGCCCTATGTCATGTTCACCTGCTACTAAGGAAAATAACAGGAGTGGTTAAAGGCTGTAAAATAGCCATGTCAGGGAGAAAAAAATATCTTCAGGAAAAGAAGAAAGCCTCAGCAAGAGATGGGCTGTAACAAAGATAGGCTCAACTCATTGAGCTTACAGCTGGTAACTGGGTCAGTTTGTACTACAAACTTGCAATATCTTTGCCAAATCTCGGTCAACCAAAACAAGGAAACCCACATGCACACTCCTTCCAAAGTATCTGAGCTGTCAACTGAAACAAAACAAATAGTCTTGAAAGTACCGTTGCCTGCTGAGACACTGGCAGGTGGCAGGCTTGGCAGCCAGGATGTTTCTGCCAGGCCGTTCTAGCCAAGGGAAGGGAAGAGGAAAGGGTGGGAATGGATGGAGAAAGTGATGCACTGAATCTGAGGAAGTTAAGGCATTGTTAGTCTCTTTGAACTGTGCAGGTTACACCTGGAAGACAGAGGTCCTTGCAAGTCTAGCTGATTTCTGCTGAGCCCAAAAGAAACCTGTGGAGGGACAGCGCTTCTGTTCAGCTTTTCAGCTCTAAATAATAGACTTCCTCTTAACACGGCAAGTAATTCTGACCAAGGTACACAACTAAGCACAAGAAGAGTTATGCGCTTCCATCTTCTATTCAACATGCACAGCAATCAAGCTTACTCAAGTTCTTTGTATCTCCAGTTATGAATAAATCCTGTTTTTTTGTTTGTTTCCTATGTTACCTTTTCTATTTTTATATTAATATCCTTCAACTATGACATGGCCTTGTATTGTCTTCTGACTCTCTTTCAGGCTCTGATGTTGTCCTGTTTTTCAAGTATGCCTTTTTGTATTTGTCAGCAGAGACCACCTGCTTCTTCTATATCAAATCCTTATTAATTCCTTAACTTTTAGTTCTTCTTATAGCTATAGTGGTTTAAGCATAAAATTATTTTAATGCATAAAATGTATAGCTATGGTATCTCTACGGTAGAGGTCAAGCTATCCAAATGGATGAACTTCGGTTGCTCAACAGATTGCTCAGTAAAGTCAACAGAACATTTCATTTGGTTAGTGCCACTTATCACAACAACAGGTCAAAAGGAACTGTATTTTAATAAAAGGCAAGGAAGAACTCAATCTATTCCCCAGTTTAATTCTTCATCCTGAGATGTTTCTGTTCATCTAAAATTACCACCTAAATTCTCCACGCACTCCATGCATGGATGCGGAGAAAAATTAAATTCACCTACATGCTTCTCTCCTTCCACTTCCTGGGACAGGTTCTGTAGCAGTTCTCTACAGCTGAAATTTCTTGTCCTTTGAATTGAAGTATGAAGAAATATTAAGAGAGTTTATTTCACTCTCAGGACTGATTTCACTGTTATCCAATGACATACATGTAAGATGTATAAATCCTACAGAAAACTGTCATCCCAGACTGAACTGGTTTTTTTAAGTTCTTTTGATCCTGTGTCCAGGCTTGTCCTGGCTTGTAGGAGGAAAAGGAACATTCCTCTTAGTCTTTTCTGAATGGATTAGTCTTCTCACATTTAGAAACTGGACCCTGGCTCTCCTACTTCCAAAGAAGAACGGGCACAATATATGTATATACATATACTTTTTTTTTTAAACAGTGAAATGGAGCAGCAGATGTATTTATAGACTCTACCTACATGATTAGTTTCAGAGACTACAGCTCAAACAGGGTTAATCCAGCATAACAGCTTTAGAAGAAAAATACTTATTTGATATATCACACAAATTATGTCCCAAAGAAAGATGGCAGAAAGAACATCATAGTACAAAGAACACCACCAAAATGAAAGTAATTTTAGTTTTCCATTCTTACCTGTGTGATAAAATTTCCCTGAAAATCCCAAGTTGAAAGTAAAATTTGTAATCTGAGTTCTCAAAAGATTCTGAGTGTCAAGCAAGGCCTGAAAAATAAACACACGTATAACTGTAGAAAACTACACTTGGTACAGAAATTAAATTTAACAACATAAATAGTTTTAAAGGCATACATCTTTTTATATTATAATGATATATTTTAATTATCATTAAAAGATTAAAGACAGCATGCCAACGGCATCATTTCTCTCATAAACATGACTGTCTACTAAATAACGTCTTACTCCCTGGATCATTAGATTGGGAAACAAAGGCATATAGCACAGAAAAACTTTCCCTGATAAATCGCATCTGAGTAATCACAGCCAGTACCAAAATTCCGATCTCTTGTGTCCCAGACCACTGCTCTAATTTCTCGAGTGAACAGCATTTATTAGTTATGTTTCTCTAGATCAAGTCAAGTATATACACAGCATTTTATTCACATTCCAAAATTATTGGTAATGAGAAAAAGAAGCTAAATTAAATATATTCCAAATCAAAGAACTTAATCATACCCCTAAATTCTGACTCATTTCTCAGACAGTTATGATACTGTCTGTCAGCATAAATGTACTTTCACTAAGTTAGTACAAACAAAAAGCAGCATGTAGAAAGAGAGAGGAAAGCTGTTACTCATCAGATATAGCTTCAGTCTTTGATTTCAATATGTTCTTCTTGATTTGTCACTCCCAAGATTTAAAGATTACTTCAAAGAGTTATCTCCCCAAATTATTCTACTCTGCTGTTCACTACTTCAGTTCTCCAAAAGTAAGGAAACCCAGCTCCCCGAGAAAAAACAAAAAACACACAAAACAACAAAAAACATCTAGAAAGTAACAACAAAATTTAAGAATAAACAACCTCCTCTAAAACGACACTCAGAGTGCACATTCCTCTGCCTGCTTTCAGCTGAGCATTTGATAGCTGCTTTTCAAAGAGCACTCAAGAGTTTTCAGGATTTGTGAGTGCACACAGCACAGCTGCAGGGCTGCTACAGCACACACATCCCCAGGAATAGGTATTTGTGCCGACTGCCAAGTAGTAATTCCTTGGAGAGAAAGTTTTAGATCAAACATCAGCAACGAGTTTTCAAAGGCAGCACGCACTGTACTACAACTGTAGTAATAAACTGATTAAAAATAATACCGTTGTCAAAATTAAGTACCTCTGAGCATGTTGTGAAATGGTAAGAGTTTAAAAATCACACAAGTATCAAAATAATGGAACGTTTTCAAAGGTACAAAGGTTGAGTAGGCATCCCACATTTGGAATTCAATGCCAGATTGGTACCTTGAGAATAAGACTTATATGGACACTTGCATTATATTAGAGTTATAGAATGGCTTGGATTGGAAGGGACCCTAGAGCCCACCCACTTCCAAACCCCTGCCATGGGCTGCCACCCACCAGATCAGGCTGCCCAATGTCCCATCCAACCTGGCCTTGAACCCCTACTGGGATGGGGCATCTGCAGCTTCTCTGGGCAGCCTGCACCTCATCACTGCTAGCAACTTCTTAGCAACTTCTTAGCAACTTAACTACAAGAATTGTTTTTAACCAAATCAAAGACAACAAAATGTTAGCACGGAAGTCAAGTCCAGCTTTAGATATAGCTATAGCATAGTTAGATTACAGTTTCTTAAAATACAGCCCCATTTCACAGATGGAGGTGATACCCACCTTCTTGGACAAGCTTCTGAGCACACAAGTTCTTCTTCAGGCATTTTGTAAGGTTCATCTACATCAGTGCTAATGAAAGTACAACCTCTATCCACAACGTACGTCAAGCTTGTTTCCTTGAACTATCCTACCTACAACTTTACAGTGATAAAAACTAGGAAAAGATGACATTAACAGGGACTCTCCTGCACCCAAACTAAAAGCAGCCTGAGGCAGCATGCCCAGAGGTCATCTCTATCAAGAGATGACCACACACCACATTATGTACCCTGTTTCTGCTCTAATCTCCCTCTGCAGAGCTGAGCCTTTCCATCTCCCCCCACTGGGAGACAGCCAAGAACACAAACACAGTCACTCTCCAGTCCTCTTACTACCCTGTTCATCACTGATAAAAGAGCCCCTCACCTCCACTGCAGCAGTGTGGGTTGGGGAAGGCACAGAGTGAGGCCACGGCCTGAGGCCTGAGCAAGAGGATAGGGCTATGGCTCTGCCTGGCTCTGGGAAGGAGGTGCCTGAGGGAGCTGGTTGGTAGCAAGAGGAGAAAGTCCTTTTTGTCCCCATCCTGAGGGGCTGCAGAACTGAATCTTGCTGACATGGCTAACAGATTGAATGCTATCAATTCCAAGTCATCGTTAGCATTTGCCTAGCTTTTATTTTCATTTTTTTTTATTTTTATTTCAACAGAACAGAGCACTATGAGTAAGCATATTCATTAAATCTACATCCATCACGAAACTACATTTCTGAAAGAGATACCACATTTCTGCCTCCCATTTCTAGAGATCTGCTCAGGTCAGGAAGGGCATCACATTTCTTTCCCATCAGCCTGCCTCTCCCATGTCCTCAGTGTCCAGCTCTAGCATCAGAAGTAAGGGAGGCTCCAAGGAATAGCAGCTGAAGGAATGCCTGAAAAATGTCCTGCAAACAACGGCCTTGCTAAAGGAATGAGTAAAATGGAGCACAGAATAGAAATTATTGAAAACCAGCTCAAGACTTCTGAAGTAGAATAAGGAGAGAAATCTTCCAACACTGTAACAAGGACTTTTGCACAGGCTGACAGCAAAGATCATTGGGGAGGCTCCTTATTCTAATGACAGGTAGCAAATCTACAGAAGATATTACTGAAGCCATCCTTGAGCTGCCAAGAATCGATTCAATGAAAATTTTACCATTTGAGTGAGACTTGCAGTTAAAAACATGGGAAGTAAACGCTACAGCTGTATGCTTCTTACGTTAACAGTATGCAACTTTGAACATGAGATTCTGAGTACAGCTTGACAGCGAGATGACATGAATGGGCTGCAAAGTTCTTTTCCTCTGAATTGAGTTCAACAGGCCCCAGTGGAAGAACATAACAGACATTTAGAAACCTCCAAAATATCATTCTGAAGGTGTTTGTACTCCAGGGAAGCAGGTTCCTCAGCAGCCCAGCAGGTAGGCAGATCTTTGGATCTTTCTACACCGTACAACTTCCAAGAAGTTTAGGGAAAAAAAACCCAAAACCAAACATTACATTCATGGTGATAAAAGTTTAGTCACACAGGCTTTGGGATAAAGCAAAGTCCCAAATGAGCATCTCTGACTGATAACATGTGTATTTCTAAAATTTTAATATCAAATATATTTCCTTAAAGCTATCTGCCCCCTCCCAGAAAACTCTGTAGAGGACTACCCTGTGCAGCCTCTGGCAAGGTTACATTTAAAAATACAGTCTTTATATTGCATTTACTGCCATGGAGAATCAACCTTTCAACTATGAAGCACTGGGAACAATTTTTGACCTGAAGGCCTTATTCCTTACCTTTCTAACAACTTCTCAGCTTCTGAGTCCCAGTCTAATCTCCAGTCAATGGAAAAACAGAAAGGAGAGACTAGAAATGCTTAAGAAAGGCTGTTCAGAAGCAGTTTGCTGCTGCAGTTCTGGATGTGCTGTAGCCACCTGGCTGACAGGACAGCCATGATTCCAGGCTCCCAATCAGCAGCTAGGAGCAGGGTAGGAAAAACTCCTGATATTTCCATAATAATAATATAATTCAGCACTTAGTTCTTCACTGGGAGTTGGCATTACGGGTGTAACTAGCACCTTCTCACATTGACTGCCTGGGGGCTGCGTTTCCTCTAGACCAGCAGTCACAGCAAGAAAGCCCTGCTTCCACTCCTTACTGATCTCCTTCTACCACAAATGACACAAACCTCTAAAGGAGATCAAGAGTTCATTTTCTACAGAATGAACTTCAAAAGAGGTCCCATTGGTTCTTTTTGGCCACATTATTCTCATTAAAAGCAACAGGAGACGTTCTGCTAAAATCTAGCACTGCTGTTCGAAAATGTATCAGCTTATAACCAACTGCATATCTGCTCACCTGTTCTATACACAGAGGGAGGGCACAGCCCTACTGTGAACCATCTTTTGTACAGACAAGCTGAGATAACATTTGAGTTGTCGTGCCTATGATTATTTTCTTGGTAACTTGACATTTTACTAATCCTTCAGGTTCTAAAAACAAAATGTTAAAACTCGGGAAAAATATATAGTAGCAGATGGCAGGGACTGTTACTGTGAGTTTCTATCAGAGACAGAAAGAAGTAGGGGGGAGGAAGAGCCTGAAATTTAATTTCTAATGCTATTCTATAGACTGAAGGTAAGCCAGTGATATTTTCTTTATTTTACAATTGTTTTATGAAAAGTCCCCCTGGGGATGAGCTGTTATATAAATATGCTAGTACCAAAGATTGTGTTTTAAAAGCCATTCAGTAAAATCTTCCTCTGTTTATAAATAATTACTTACTCCATTTGTTATACTTCCACTGGTACTGTAAGGAAAATAAAATTGCTGGCTGTGTAATCACTATTATGTACACAGCTACAATGGAGTATTTAATTTTAAACTTTTCCTAGCTCACATATTAGGTTTAGGAAATTCATTTTGCCAGAAATCAAATGTGAGAATTCAATATAGGATGAGAGTTCCCTTTGTTCACCAGTAGTCCAAAACAATCTCAGAAAGAGGCCCTGTTACAATCCAAGGAATAGACAGAAGTTGTCCTGAGAGTAAGACGGAGTTCTTCCAGTCCTTGCATCTGACGTATTTATAGTATAACAAAAGGAATATAAGACATCACGTTGTGTTGTAAAGTCAGATTCTTAGGTGAATAATCAGCATGATCCCATTTAAGTTACTTCAGTTTCACTTTTGATGAAACTTCTAAGGAAACATAAGCTGCTATAATTGCCCACGTTATGTTATCAATCAATACCAGAGAGGAACTTAGTTAAATGAGAATTTAAGGGAAAATGTGCTCTAAGATCACGAATGCAACAATAGAAGTCAAGATAACTGTTTCTGAATGAACACGAAAAAGCATGAAAACTCCTGCCTTTGTAAGGATGGCCTCCTTTCTTGACAGCCAGAATGCTTAGCTCTTTTTTAAAATCACTTTTCATTCAGAAATTTCAACTTTGTTTACAAAGGAAACAGCTTTATTTCATTTTTCTCACCTTGCAGACAGGACAAACAGAGGCACAGACAGATGACAATGGGTTGTCAAAAGCTTTCAAGCTTTTGCTTAAGTAAATCAGCAGTAAAGCCAAGAATAAAACTCATATTGCCAGAACTTGCATCCCATCTCCATAGTCAGGAAATCATTCTTCCTCCTGTTCTCAAATGCCTCTTCACATGAGTTCCCATCATAGCCTGTTATGGAGATGTCAGAAGCGTCAACTTGTCTTCAGTAAACAGAAGGTAGTAATTTCTTCAACATCAACAAAGTCCCAAACATCTCAGCTTATCAAATACATAAATCAAGAATGCTTTAATCTTGTTTCATGAAGGAGGAACTATCGTGTGTTTCTGTAGTCATACCAACATACTTATGACCATTTTCCTACTCAAAAGCTGCTAAAGAACTCAGACACTTGAAAAGCAAAACAGCTCATAACTATTAATTTTACTTGTACCACATAGATTTTAACTAAATTAGCAAGAAGGTAGACACAGCCTCACAGTGCTGCAGCATTAAGACACTAAACTTCAATTCAGAACATTCTTCCATGTCAGTAACAAAAGGAAGAAAGATTGGCTGGGAAAATGACAACACTGAACTATCTCTTCCCTCTTTTTTTTCAGAAAACAAACCTCTTTTCAGGAACATTTACTTTGCTGTTTCATATACTATCTAAGGAATCACTGAATTACAAAACTTTGCTTCTTAAGTCATACTGGCTCTTTATTAAAGGCAAAGACTTTCTGAACACTTAAAACAAATTGGTATGAAGTATAATGTGAAAGCACACAAGTTAAGTATATGAACCACCTTTATATGTGCTTGAATGCAGAAGTAGATTTAACTTCTTTTAAAGCACTTTGCTTCAGCAATTCAACAATCACTACCTGAAATCTCATTTGTATTTTGAGGTTTGCCTTACCATCTTTTGCATTCCGGTCCTAAGCTTTGAGGCGCTAAGAGTGTGTTCAGAGTTAGAGGTGAGACATGGCCCAGCATAGCACAGACCAGAGACAAACTGTCTCTGGTTTTGAGGTTTGCACTGGCACTGCTGAAATTTATGGAAGGAAGGAGGGACATGCTG
>PPHD01013195.1:0-17505 GCA_002909625.1 Bambusicola thoracicus | reverse complement strand
CTCAGGAATTAGCTGCCTGCAGTTTCAGCAGAGCATCACTAGAGGACAGCAGGAAGCTTTGTTCTGACTGGTGCTGCCGGCGAGTGCTGCTGCAGCTTGACAGACTTCCTGTGTCCTGCATTCGTTCTCTCGATCCATGGGTGATATTAATTTACTGTCCTTATTCTTTTGAAAGACAACATGGGGCTAAAATCCTCATCAGATAAACTTTAGTGCTCTTTCTTGTGCAGGAGTTGTTCAACACTGCTCAGATTTAGTGAAAACACTGGCTTCACTCTTCGTATGCACTAGCAATACCAGTTACTGTTTTCTGATATTCCAGCTTCAAGAAATAGAAACTGAAACAGGATCTTGTCTTCTACACTTTCCACTGTTGTTCGCATGGAAAGCAAATGATAAAAAGTTAGTTTACAGGATGTGTTTTGCCTCTGTTTTGCAGTTACTTCTTCAATACGAGTTGGTGTAGGTCCCTGAATTCATGCATCAGAGTTGTTTTCCTATTGGCAGTGATGATGTCTGGGGACCTCCAAGCTAAGACCAAAGTGCTTCTGAGAGGGAAGTGAGCAAAAGAGAGCCACATGTATCTTCCAGGCGCAAGTAAAACATTTTCCGTGTTTTGATCTTTGGCAAAGTGATAGACAAAAGCAAAGTTGGTAGGTGCAGTGGCATGGGTTTTCTTCACTGCCACCTTTGAGGCTTCATTTGAGAGTACTGGAAGCATTCTGCAGAGAGTACTCTGTGGAAAGACAGGATAACTTCAATTGAAATTACACAGATAATATAGCAGCTATTGTACTCAGCGGTGTCTGACTTGGCTGAGCCAAGTTCTCGGTCCTGCTGTTCTTCCTCAGAAACCTTTTCACACTGGAGGAAATGGACAACAGTGTAAGCCTCAAAAAAAAAAAAAAAAAAAAAAAAAAAGGTGTGGGCACAAACTGATGTTTAACAGCTGGATCACAGAACCACGAGCTGAATCGTTTCAGTACATGTCCACTAGATGATGCTATAGTAGCTAGAAGGAACAGAGGCTGTAAAAAAAATCTAACGTTTGTTTTAAATGCATATTTAACCAGAGCACTGTTTCTGCTCAAGCAATTCATCCTCTAGCCCTACTTCTCAGTACTACCCTAAGAGGACACTTAGTAAGGTATTTTCCATGCACAACAGGGATTTTAGCCCAGGTGACCACCCAGCTCCTTAACACTGGAGATAGTCAAGCCTGGGAGACACCAGACTCCCAGAGCTATCCTGCAGTTCCAGCCTTCCTCTGTCTGTCTCCTCCCTTCTTCTGCATGGGACATCATCTAGGATATCCCAGCATCAGACTTTGGTGGTCTATTTCCAGCAGCCAAGCAGGGCAGGTGTCCAAAATTCATGCTTGAAGCTGAGATTACTTTTCTGATAAATCAGTGATGTGGTAGCAATGGGGACCATAATTTCTGGAAAACAAACAGGAACTGTGATATTTTATAATGTAGTGTTTCAGAGAAAAATGAGGAAGGAATGCTGTGCGCACATCCTCTGTGGAGTCAATTTCTTAATGACACTATCAATAAGAGTGTGTTCTGACAAATGCTGCTTGTTTCTGCTGTTAAATGTCTGAATTAATGACAAGCAACTCGACTTAAAAGTGAGACTACTTCTCTGCTTGCTGAGTGACACACAGACCAAGTGCGAGAAACAGCCTGCCAAGGGCTCCATCAGGCAGCCCAATTCAGTACAACTTCCCGTAAATAAAAGACACTGTGCCAAGACTCCATCTTACTCCATGGTCTCCTCTCCTACTGCTCTCCCATGGGTGCATAGGTGTGGTAACATGGCTGTAGCATGGGGAAGGCTTTGCTTTATGGACTTATACAATGGCTTTTAATCTGTGGAGAGAAATAAGGCAAAAACCTTACTTCAGCCCAGCTTGGCTAGACACTGCTTAAGACTGGGAGAAATCAGACCTGAATGGCAATAAATATGAAGACGTGGGGGACACATGAAGCTAGACAGTAGGCAGATGGATTAGAAAAATATGAACGAGTGGTACACCAGATTACATCAATCATGGTCACTTCCAGCATCATGAAGTGTCTTAGAGGCTTTCATGCACAGTGTTCAGGGACTCTTGAAAAAGCAGCCCACGGTCTCACATCCTGTGTCTGCCTCCTTTCTCTACATTGACCTGATCACTGATCAGTTTGTACTGGTGGTATTTATTCTGCCTTCACTATCAGGAATATATTTTCTCACACACACTTACATCCCAAGCTGCCCTCTGAAGAACAGGCTCTGGGTTTTGTTTTGGTTTTTTGTTTGTTTGTTTGATTGATTGATTGATTTGTTTTGTTTTTTTCTCTCTTCAAGGCATCTGAGAATAAGTGAAGATATCTGATTTTTCCTTTGGCTCACCATAATTGGTAAAACACGGACTCCCTGACCTTGATCAAAATAAGTGAGTTCTCAGTGCTCCAAGTTACACAGCTGCAAACAGTAAAGGGCTCAAATAAAATTATCTCCTACAAACTAACCATTTCTGGATGAACTGATGACAAATGGGAGGGGAAAATAGTATTTTAAAGCTATGAATATAACAGGAAAAGTTTAGCATTGCTAGGTGAGCTTAGGTGCATCCACGTGTGGGACCAAAGTGATTCTTGGGAAGCTGTTGGCTTCTAACGTGTGTTATGTGTGTGCCAAATAAGTAACACCATCCAGTTTTCCCTCTGTGCTTGCTAGTGGACGGATGGATGAGTGATAGGAAAGAAAAATTTTGTGCCAGCTTTTTTCCGCTTGATCTCAAGGGGAAGGAAACTACTGTTTCTGTTCTGCTCCCTCTCCACCAGCCTGACTCCTTTCTTTAAAGGAAGGAGCAAGGAAACATCGTAAACCAATGTATTAAAGCAGAAAATTTCTGTGCCCCAGCTTTGTCCTTACTGTCAGCAAGACCATGTACACCTGTCATGCAGGAATTCCTACAGACTAGAGCGAACAGAAATAAATATCTTTGTGTATCTGCCCAGAGTGAATTAAATCACACCCTTCATGACACTGATTTTTCACACTGGCGATCTGTGACTCTGGTTAGCAGTATTGCCACACTTCATACAATGAATTGATTCATGAGTTGAAGAGCACCCATTCCCATGCTCCATGTTTCCCTAGGGGAAATGCCCACTTCCAACACTTTGCACTTTCTGTTGCAGGAGATTCCTGTTGTGTAATTTGGTTTCTCTGATGTCCAGTAAAGTTAAGCTTGTACATCTGACTTTCCCTACTACAGTGTGCCTCCCTGGAATTCCCAGGGAGCATACAATAGCTCAGTATCTGTTGGTTTCTTTCAGATTCTCCCATACTGTGATGAAGGGTTGCCATTCTTTTTCAGGTTCAAAGTTTAGCTGTGAAGCACACATTGTGCATCCACCTGAACTTAGTTTCTGGATGTTGAAAAGGTGATAAACACATTATAATTAATTATTGACCTGCTAATAACCAGAGTTTGGTTCAGCAGCAACAGTCATAAAATCTGTGTATGTGAAAACAACCTGGTCTGACTTCAATTCTGTTTTGCAACAGTCAAGGCTACACAGGAGAGCTTAGCATTTGGTTGTAACCTGAGGTGGGACATGGGAAGTACATGGAAGGGAAATCATCTGATTATTAGTGAAACTTTTTAACATAAAGCTCTGAAATTAGTTTAGCAGCCCCACTAAACCTGCCTGAAGTTGATAAAAAATGTTGTGATTTGAGGAGAGTTTTGCAGGAGACTCCAAATTGTTCTTACAGCCAAAGAAAGCAATTGGCCCACCAGCTGCCTCGCTTGGGTTGCAAATGAAGGGGGCTGAACACACTGCAGCCTGGTAGCCCTTGATTCTCATCTTGGGTATTAACTCAATGCCGGTTTTAGAAATCTACAGGATTTGCACAGGCATCCTCTGCCTTCATGCTGCTAATGCTTTCTCTACAAAATCCTTGTCAGCTTGACAGAAAGAGCTAATTCTATGCAAAGATACTTTCCGATTTAACTGACACTAGAATGGTGAAAATCTGTTTGTTCTCTGGCACCTCAAAGTCGGGCCTCATGGCTGTGATCCTGTCAAGCATTTAGCATGAATGTGCGCTCTAAGCACATGCACTGTCTTATCAGATACAAGCAGTTGCACAGTTAAGAGCTATCACAACAGAAATGCAGTGCATCCTTCAAAAGGATGTTGAATATCCTCTTTGCATGTACTTTTCGTTGTTGCTCATCCTTCATAGAAAGCTACTCTTAAAAAAGTGTTTTGCAATCAATGAACTAGGAGTGGAGGAAAAGAGGTCAAGAAATTCCCCTGCAAATATGAACAACGGCAGTTCCAAGTTACTCTGAATTTGTATACAGTCTGTACAAACCTTTCACAAGTTTGCATCCTGAGGTTTGCACTGCATTATTTTTGGAAGCTGGGTGGGGTTCATCCTCTGTCAGACATTTCTAGATTTCTGTTGCACTCTGTACAGGGCTTTCAGACCATCCCTTCTCCTGGGTGGTATCACTAGGTTTGTCTGCTGTTCCAAGGCTCTGACCTAAACATGGTTATGTTTAGACAACGCCTCTGGGAGTGAGCTCTCCTTCTCAGTCTGTCTTTAATATGGGGGAGAAACAGACATCCAGCTCTCAGATATGCACAGTGCTCTGTTCCCACTGACTCTGTCCTGGTTTGTAAGATGCACAAACACACTCAGGGACACATGTCCCACAGTAACAAGCAGACAGGGCTTACAGCAGAACATGTCCTGCTGCATTAGCAAGGCCTTGTTCTTTGATAAACTGCAAAGCTGCTCTATCATGTGTTTGTTGTACTTTGAGGCACCTGAAGGAAACATGATTTTCCATCCTGGCCCTGTTGAACAGCCATGATAAAAGTATTGACCTGCTGACAAGTGGGGGAAACATTCCAGCTATGTAAACAGATGGGAAATATTTCTTCTCCAGCATTCCTCAAGTAAGCTGGCTTTAGCCTAGTCTGCAACATCTGTGCATGATGTTCCTATTTCTGTCTCCATGCACACAAACTGGTTTCTTCACCATCATGAGCTGTCAGCCACAGAAAGAAGGGGTTTCACTGTATACTTGTAATGCCTGGCAAAATGTTTGAGAAGAAATCCAATGACCAGTTAGAGAATGCATATCCATAGGATGTAAAAAACACCCCATGCTGGGTGAGGCCAAGCACCGCTTTGAGAAGCAGCTCACTTCCAACACTGGCCACCAGTGGCAGCTTAAGAAAGCTGTGCAACTGTACAAGATAAAGTACCTCCTGGTACAATTTCCCAGTTTCCATCATCAAACAGCACAAGAACTTTTAGTAAAGAGTAAATCTGAAGCGTATACCTGAAGTATTCATTAGTGTTCAACAGCCATACTTAATTCTCTCCTCTGAATCTGAACCGTATTTGAACCCAGTGATATTACTGTCCTCTAAAACAGTCCATGATAGTTGAGTTTCGGAGTTTGTTTTCCACAGTGCCTGTAGTGAAGAGGATAGCAAAAAAAAGGAGAAAGAGTTTTTGTCGTATTTTAGAAACTGGTTGCCTCAAATTTAATGTCTCTTGCCCTTACCCCTTGAATTATTAACTACAGTGTTTTCTCCATCCTCCACGCCTAAGCTCTGTATAGTTCTGTTCTCAGTCAACACATTGATAGAGTCATGAAACTGCTTGCATTGGAAGGAAGGTTCTAGTTCAGCTCCTCTGCAATGAACAGGGACACATGCAGCTACATCAGGGGGCACAAAGAACAACCAGAGCTCCCAAGAGCAAGAGCTTCTCATTAATTTAGTGCCTTTTCTATTAGTTTGTGTAGTTTGAGTTTGAGATGAGGCAAGAAAACAGATATATGATAACACTGAACTGGCTACATGTGAGGTTGATATCTGTATATACGTTTGCAGTGCTTTTTATTCTGCTCTTTATCTGTATCTATAAGTGGAAGCTGAAAGGATTCCTTTTTTTTTTCAGCATATATAGGAATTTGAAATTCATGAAGTGTAAAATATTCTCACAACACAGTGTAGAGTGGGCTCTGATATCTCTTCCTTTTGATTGAGTCCATGTGGATCACAGTAGTGGAAGACAAGTGGAAATTAAACTGTTTGCAAAAACACATATCTGGTAGTTTTCTGGATTCTCATTTCTCCTACAGCTCAGTCTCAGTTCTTTGCTTATACCTACAGGAATGCTGCCTTCAGTGTATGTCGCAACCACTCCGGTTCTAAATCCCACTAAACTGATTGCACCCTGCTATCAAAGCTTTCATAGATTTGCTGGTTCATTAGCTTTCAAAACTCATTATTAATGAGTAACTGCTGGACTTCTAATCTGGACGGCATCCACTTCACCTTGTCTTGATTCCTTCAGATGCATTTCAAACAAAAAAGGAGGGAGCAGAACAGTCAGCTTGATTCACCTATTTGCTAAGCAGCGTCAGCATGGTCCTCAAAGCTAGGCTGCTCTGGCATGCCAGAGATAGTGAGAGCTCCACATAACTAAACAAACATCTCAGAATAATAAACTGACCCAAACAATTTCCTGCGTTGTCTCTCTGGAGTCAGTGGGCTCAGAAGGCTTCTAAGAGAGCAGGGAAAAGACAACCAGCTCAGCCAAATCCAGAGCTACCGCCATAAAACAAACACTCTGCAAGAGCTATGTTAGCTCAGTGAGTGCTATTTCATGTTTCCAACCTGCAACAAAATTGAGAATACCAGCAGAGATCCAAGAATTTGGACATATGTGGGTGTCAGACCATGCTCAGAGGTTGTTCTACTTGGGGTCCCACATCAGAACTTCTACTGCAAATAAATTGCAGGTAGTGCCATATGAAAACTTGCTTTTCTGGTGCACACCAGAATTGCATTTGGCATAAACATGCAGAAGTGAAAGTCATGCATTCAGGTACTGAACACTGTCCTCTTTCTACTGAAGGCACACAGGGCACGTGACTTCCTGTGTGAAGAGTACTCTTCTGGAGCTTATCTGAGCAGCATACAGCGTTATGTATGCACCTGTATACAGCAATGACTGAGAATTCATGAATTTGTAGAATGGCAGTTAGAAGCTTCTTCCTTACATATCCTCTATATCTGTTGGATTTTCTGTTCAAAATAACAACACAGCAAAAAAAAAAAAATTGATCTCTTTTCCAATTTGGAGCTGAAGTCTGACGTTTTCTGAAATGAATAGTAAATACTCACTTAGCCTAGCGTTCTTCAGATTTGCCTGTAAGAGAGTAAGCCTGATTCAGCATACCTTATTCGTGATACTGCTGCCTTGCTCAGAGAGACAGGCTGTATCTAAAGGGTCAAACCCTTCAGCCATGTTATTTCCTGCCTTCAGAGCTTTTGCAACCAGGATGGATCCCTCAAACTCTTCAAGCATTCTTAAATATAGAATTAAGGTAGCAGACAGAGACTGCATGTCTCCAGTAACTCTCTGGAAAAATGGTGTGTTAGACACAATATAAATTCAAAAATATTTGGACAGAAAAAGTAGCAGGGCCTGCCAGATGATTGTTTCACAACAGCTCTTAAGGTTTCAAAACTTGTTTTCAGTGTGTGAGAGAGGAAAAACAAATCTCTTCCAATGCTTTCAGGAAGTTTAATCACAACAAATGGCCCTCCCAAGACACAGAAGTCCATGGTGAACACTTTCTATCTCTTAGCAGCAAATCTGTCACATTCATTTCAAGAGTCCTCCTGAGTTTTATCGAAGGTTTCCTCAAAAAGTATGTTTTATTAAATGAGGATGGAATTTTTCCCATTTTGAAAACCCTTGGGTAAACCTAGTAGACCTATCAGCTCTGAACTTTATGACCTTGTGACAAAGAAGCTGAAAGCTCCACCACACAAGCTTTGACTCAAAGCCCAAGATGGTAACAGTAACACTCATTATCACTTTTCTAGGCTATGATTTTTTTTCTTCTATTAAATTCCTACCCTTACCTTCATAGCCTGAATATAACCCTCCCCGCTCCCCTTGCTCTCTATCCCACCAGAAACCCTATGGGAGGACAGTGTGTAGAAAAGTCATGTCAATACAGCAGACCTATAAGCTTTGCAGAAAGATGCACACTGTTCATGCTGCCTGTACTGGTTGTTGAAGTGAAGGAACACAGTGCATTCTGTATGTTCTGTATGTTCATACGTGACATGCCAGAACCACTGCTGGTGAAGTAAGTGTCATGCCATTTAACCTTTTACCACAACTATGCAGACTATTTAGCAATCCAAGCCCAGGAAGTTAAATTTTATAAGGCAGTTTGTGCAGTGCTTTTAGCATTATAATGTTTAAGTGGACAAATCCTTCCATATTCAAAGCCCAGAAAAATAAATGATCTTTCCCGTTATGTTTCATATGACTATTTGAGATTGTTTTATGAAACAAAACCAGTGTGATTTTCCAAGGTCATGGGCATGTTAGTGACAAAATTCAAATATAAAATGTCAGTGAACTCTTAATTAGGTCAAGATGTCGAAGCAAAATTCCTTCTGTCCAAAGTATGATCTTTTCCCTCAGTAGGATAATTAAAATAAATGATGCCCATGAGAAAAGGCATGCTTTAACATTGAAATCCCATTTATCTAGATAAGTTTCAAATCCCTCCTTGTTTTGTTCAGATAAAGTTCATCTGTCTTTATTTGCAACTGATCTGGCTTTTTTTAAGCTTAGCGTAGTGGGGTGGTTTTTTTTCACTTCTGTAGCCTCCACACTTAGGTTTACATTGTTGAAATAAAGGAATCCTTCGCCCTTTCTATTTTTCAGTTGTCTTTAAGCTCTCTATCTTAACCATTGTTTCTGATCTTAGTGGCCTTCATACTTGGCCATTGTTAAAAACCAAAATCCAACAAACCACCAACAGCTCCTTCTTCACCCTAATGTTATAGGGTGAGACAATGGTTTGACGGCAGGAAACCACACAGATAGAATGGACAGCCCATTTCACTCCAGTTTTGCAAGGAGAGATGTCTTGAGACAGTAAGTTGTGCCAAAGAGAGGAGGAGTATGAATGTGACTTGAAATGCTCCAGTACTAGTTTTTGTAAAAAAATAGTTCAGTTCATTTTCTTCGTTCCCTGTATTTACATTAGAATGTACCTTCAGACCTACTTTTTTATAGGATAGTTCAAGCGTAGAAATCATATCCATACATATTGGTATATTCAGCACCAAAAAGGACATTTGGTCCTAGACTTTAAAATCAGAAAAGTAGCCTCCCTTCCTTCCAATCATTATGAGTGAACAAACTAGACTGTACAACTCAAGTCAGCTGTTTCCCTTACTCCTTCACCCTCTTGCAAGAGCTCATCATCTTTTTTCTGTGTTTTTCTGAGATGTTCTCTCTGGAGGTTTCCCCAAAAACATTATCATTCTAGCAGCAGAAAAGAGCAGGAGTAAATAGTGAAGGTGAAGGAAAGGATGAAACAAAAAATTGCAGGTTCTTATTTTTATTTAATGGAGAAAGTGAAGAATATGAGTACTTAATGAGAACATGACTACATTTGCTGCTTTGAAAGGCTCTTGTTTGCTGGTCTAAAACATATGCAGACTGAGATAAATTCATAAACATTGGTACAAGAAATCAGCAAGTTTTAAATCTCTAACTGCATTGCAGAAAACAGCATTTTTGTAATTCTTTGCCCTTTCTTTAAAGACAAAAAGCAGTTTCTACTTTTACCTCCCCTCTAGTTCTGCAACGCTTTTTTCACAAAATTGGAACTTTTCACTCTTTTTCTAAATCCAACTTTTTAAGACTTCAGTGAGAATCTAAGCTGTCACTGAACTTTGCGTTGATTCATAGGAGCATTTTTATCACACAACTCTTTCCTGACCAGGCAGGTTTACATATTTGAACCAGAGCATTGAGTGTATGCATAACAATTCCTACATTACTTTCTGTGGGCATGTTGGCAACTCTCTTATCAAGATTGCATGAGAGCAAATAAAGAAAAGTAGGTAAATGGAAATTTTTGGCATTTATAAATCAGCATATGTTTTGAAACATGCAGTACCATAACTTATTTTTTTAAGGACACCACTGTAGCAAAACTTGTTGATAGAATTCATGGGACATTAGACTCTCTTCTTCTTCCCTCTTGTCCATAAAACTCTTTCTTCAGAGCTTTACAAGTTCACAAAACCCTTTAAAAAGCATGTTAATGTACATTGTGCTTCTGTTTTTAACATTAAACTTTTCTCAGGCTATAATAAAAATTTTACATTTGTGTTATATTGTACTCCTTTTCCTTTTATTTTTTTAAATACTAGAGTAGTACATAGCTAATCAGATTATTTCTGCAAATAGAACAGGAAAACCTGCAAAAGTAATGAATATTGGAAAATTATGAAGGTAGAACAAAAGACTATGAGCTTAGCACTTCATTGGAAGAAATCCTTATGGAGAGACAGATTCTTTTCTAGGACTGTATAAGTGATCTGCAGATAGTTTGGCACTCACTTGTCCTTTCTTTGTTCCTGTCATTCCAGTCAAGTGGGATTTGTTCTGATTATTTTTTTATCCAAATCACCCTGTTTCCTTGGAAGTTCAAATGCCCATCAACTGTGAAGAGCGAGAAAAGGAGCAAGAAAGTAAACTTCTACTTACTAGCATGGCTCTAGCCCATGGAAGCTGAGAAAAAAAAAAGAATTTATACATAGTAAAAAAGCACCGTTTTGCAAGTATGATATCCTAGCAAACCTGGTGTGCTCTATGTTTATACACGTGGCTAGATACTATGGGCACCAACTCAGTCAATTATATCCCATGTTAATTTGGTATCTAAGACTGTCACTACTGTAAATCTATCCATTTTCTAATATAAAGGCATTGAAGACTGTATACGCCCCTCACAGACATTAAGTAATAAAATCATTATTTCTATAATCGTTTCAGTTGAAACCTTATGCTGTGATACACACTGTAAACACCTTAATCAGATATATCAATCAAGAGTAACTCATGGGCTGGCACTTGTATATGCACAAACAATAAAATGTAGGGAAAAATAAACACATTATTTGTGGAATAATTTTGCAATTATCTGCAATTAATTGTACACAAATAGGAAAACTATTTACATAGTGCAAAGGACAAAGTTAAATTGGGGTGAGATTATCTAAGACATCCAGCATAGCATCACCAAGGGTAGATCGTGCCTGACCAATCTGGTGGCCTTCTATGATGGAGTGATGGCATTGGTGGACAAAGGCAAGTCAACTCTCATCGTCTACCTGTACTTGTGCGTGGCCTTTGATATAGGCCCACACCCCATCCTTATCTCAAAATCGGAGAGATTTGAAGGCTGGACTGTTTGGTGGATAAATAATTGATTGGATAGTCATAGCCAGAAGGTTGTTGTCAATGGATCTATGTCCAGATGGAGGCTAATCACACATAGTGCTCCCCAGGGGTCTTGGGACAAGTGTTCTTCACTATCTTTATCAATGTCATAGACATTGGGATCAAGTGTCCCCTTAGCAAGTTTATTGTTGATACCAAGCTGAGTGATACAGTTGACATAACAGAAGAAAAGGTTTTCATCCAGAGGAACATGGACAGGCAGATAAGAACTTAATGAGGTTTAATAAGGCCAAGTGCAAAGTGTTTCACTTGGGTCAGGGCAGCAGCAGACATAAGTAGAGATTGAGAGAAGAAGTCATTGACAGGAGCCCTGTTGAGAAGCACTTGAGGTCCTGGTGGATGAAAAGCTGGACATGAGCCAGCAGTGTGCGCTTGCAGCCCAGAAGGTCAACAGTACTCTGGGCTGCAACAGCGGGGAGGGGAAAGGGGGTCAGCAGGACAGGGAGGGAATTTTCCCCCTCTGCTCTGCCCTTGAGAGGCCTCTTTTGGAGTACTGTGTCCTAGCTTGGGGTCCCCAGTAGAGAAGGAGTACGGAGCTGTTGGAGCGGGTCCAGAGGAGGGCCAAAAAGATGATCAATGGGATGGAGAACTTCTACAAATAAAGGTTTAATAAGTTAGGCTAGTTTAGAAGTCTCTGGGGAGACCTCATTGTGATCTTCAAGCAGTTGAGGGGAGCTACAATCAGGTGCGGGACCAACTTTTTATGCAGTCAGACGGTGATAAAACAAGGGAGAGTGACTTTAACCTAAAAAGAGATTTATGTTAGATGTTAGGAAGAAATTCTTTACTCAGAGGGTGGTGAGGCCCTGATACAGGCTGCCCAAAAAGTTAAGGGCTCCCCATCTCTGGAGGCATTCAAGGCCAGGTTGAATGGGGCCCTGGGCAACCTGATCTAGTGAGTGGCAACCCTGCCTGCAGCAAGGGGTTTAGAATGGTATGATCTTTAAGGTCCCCTCCAATCTAAGCCATACTATGATTCTATGAAATGAGACACTGTTTTGATACACGTAAAGAGGTTTCAAACTACTTACGTTTTCTTCTGGCATGTAGAGGACAATGTTTTAGGAATTGTATCCAGCAAGCAATTCTGTAAATCACAGCATTTTAAATGCCTATCCATAAATTGTCACATTGTTTGCTGTACGATGAGTACAACCTGTGTCCACTCTTGAGTAGAGGCCTGTGCAGATGCCTCCTCATTTCTGGAGACTTGAAGAAGCTCTTTGAAAGGGCTGGATGAAATCTGGTTAGTGTGTACTGATATCAAGGTATTAAACTGACATGCTTAAAAGAAGGGAAAAATTAAGAGCGTATGTTTTGTGTATAAATATAAGCCACAAATGAGTGGAAAAGAAAATAGCAAAAGAGAGCCAAAGTACCTCTTTCCACACAGTGTATGATTCAGGGCCTTTGGTCTCTACCTTGTGGCTACTGAGCTCTGGTGTTTCTCCCCCCAGTGTTTGAGTAGGTATTTATGAACTCTATTTATATCCTGCTGGATATTAAAAAAACATCTCCATGCTACACTAAGTGATTCCATCCCATGTTTCTAGTAAAAAAGATCTTCGCTCTGTGATATTAGGTGGCTTGATCTAGGTTAACTCCAAGCTGATAGATCATTTAAAAAGCCTACAAGATTTCTATAAGAATCCACCAGTCTATTAAAAGTAATCTAGATAATGGAGCTGAAGCTGATGATGAGCATCATAAAGCGGCAAGCAGCAGTATGTTCTAGTTGGAACCAAGCTTGGTCATGAGGCTGTATTTAGTACATAGCCCTGATAACAACTCTGTAATCTAACATGGCCAAGGGTGAAAAACTGTTAAAGCATAATGAAGGTTTGCTCTACTGGCTGCCCTCATCCAAAGCTCTTCCCTTCCCAAGCCTCTTTCCTTTTCCACACTGCTAAACGCAGATACAGCCTTTGTCTTTACTAATGACAAAGAACACAGTATAGTAAGAGCACAGAAAACCCTCAACAAATATATCCCAAAAACATCTCGAAGCCTGGAGTCTAATGCAAAGGAAAACATGGTTGGAATTTGCATAAATTTCAGTGAACATAGGGCTGACTGAAATGAAATCACTGTTTCCTATAACAATAGTTTCAGTTTAGTATGCCTGTAGTAAGAACAGTACACCAAGTACATATAATGTAGAACAGCTTTACAAAATGGAGGAGTACTAGAATTGAGTTGGATGGACATGACCCTCCAACATGACTTAGCATTTGCATGTCTGGAGCAATTTTAGGAGGAAAAAAATTTATTAACTCCCCCTGATAACAAAAACAGATTTTGTATAGGATACAGTAGAATATATTGACCATATTTTTTTGATGTCTTTTTCCTAAGTTTCACCTAGGGGCAGTGACAGCACTGGAAACTCTTACTAGTAGTTCAGCTTTTAGTGCAAATTGTTCACTGACAAAAACTGCACAGAAAATCTTGTACCATACACTACATGTAAAGATGTAGCAATGAACTTGTTTGCTTTTCCAAATATTTCCAAATATAACTATCCATGCATCATTTCACAAGAAAGGATGAAGTCTACTTCTTGCATTAGGAAAAGACGGGGGTCATAGAAAAAGAAAGACCTGAATGTCACTTAATGAATATTATGAGAAACAGAGGTATGCTGGTACACTAATAATAATAAACATTAACACATTTCTCTGAAGGCTGGAAATGCAGTCCTGTAGGAGTCCTTTCCCTTTATCTTTTTTATTAAACTGTAAAAGTCATAATCTCCTTACAAATTAATTTCCAAATTATTCAAGAGTTCATGAAAAAGCTGGTAATAAAATATTTTTAAATGTATTTGTTTTCAATAGAGTATAAGAACGCATAAAACAAAAATATTGATCAGCTTCTTATTTCAGCTGAAAATCATGCTCTACCTCTTGAGAGAGTTCATCCACCATCAAACGCAAAAGCAACGAGAGCACAAGTCAGCTGAATTATATTTAACTGCCACCACCTGCCCTAGCTCCAATGAGGACACAGCGGCTGCGGTGGGGTACCCAGAACCCCTACAAAGAATGCCACAGAGGTCTCACTGCCAGGGCCTGCAAGGCTGGTGGAGCAGCCTGGATCAGAGGCAGAAGGCCCCTAAGGATGCAGCAGGGCTGGGGGTGGCAGCATGGGCATTCCAGCAGCATGGGAATTCCAGCAGTCCTGCAGCCAGCAGAACTCAGGGCCATACAGAGCTATAAGGATTTTGAAGAGCCTCCTCACACTGGCTACAGCACCTGCAGCAATGTACACACACAAGAAGCCCACAGCAGTGCCCTGCCCCACAAGCACAAGCACCTCCCACCAGTCCTTGCTGGAGAGCCCCTCAGTCTCTTGTTGGAACCACTGGAGCACTGATTCAAGATTTTCTGGACATTCTTGGAAAAAGGCAGCCCAGAGCTGGAGTGGGAAGTTGTGTTCAGGAGCCATAAGCACAGGCTCTGCACGCTCCCGTTAATCGCACAGGCCATCATCTGAGTGTTCTGCTAGCTGCAGGACATAACAATTCAGATTATCTTCGATCTCACCAAGTATTGGATGGTCTCTATGTTGTCCCCCTCACAGGGCATAACTCAGCTTCCTCCTCGACCACCAGAGCACATAGCTGTAGCTGTGGAGACAAAGGGTCGCACAGGCGACCTTGTCCTGACTGTGCCCACAGATGGAGTAAGTCCAGTCCACCACCACCTCCATGACCCCAGGCTGTGTAGAGGGTTTGGGAGAGCCAAGCTTGTAAAGCTGCTCCCCTGCACTGGTGCTCCAGCTAGTAGAGGTTGCCACAAAGTACAAAAGAGAGATAGGCCATGGTCACAGTGCTGGAAGTAGCCATGACCCAGTCACTCTACAGGAAGCCCACCTGTCCCCTGCTCTCCACAAGCTGCACTGAGGGACCTAGCTGACCCCACACCACTCACCTCTGCTGCTGTGAGTGTTCCTCACAGGGCCATTGCTGCCTGAGCCAGGCAGGGCTGGGGAAACACAGGCAGGGCTGTGTGGATGGGTACTGAAAGCAACTGCAGGCAGTCCCACAGCACAGCATAACCAAATCCCCATCCAGTAGTCCAAGACTCACAGATATGTCCAAATGAAGTCCAGGCATGAGCTAGGCTGCTTTGTGCAAGGGTTAGCAAGGTCACAGCCATCTCTCACTGATGTCATTACCCCTTGGACCTCACAGTCTATCATCACATATATTCAGGCAACAGCCTGGACTTCCGTTACTCCCCATCATTCATTGATTTTCCTTTGTAATGGTGATATAGTTGGGAAACAAAAATTGCACGTTAACTATCTCCACAATAATCCATCTTCCATGAATTGTTCCAACTTTCTGAAGACACATTTTTGCCTGTTCTGGTTTGGATGCTACATAAATTGGTGGCAATCTCTAAGTCAGGGTTGCTTTTTATACCAAGCGTTTGTATCACAGCAGGTTGTTCGTTTACAGTTCCTTGTATAGGGAACCTGCTTTAGCAGGGGTACTGGAATATATGATCCTCAGCCGTGCCTTCCGACCCACATGATTATGAGATTCTCTGCTTCTTTGTAAATTCCATCCCCTCTGTGGTCACACAATACAATACTGATTCACTGACACAACTGCAAGTAAATCTTGGCAATAAGGAGACAAAATACAAGACTACAGAAAAGGTAAATAGCAGGATACAGAGCAAGCATGATTATTTACAGAGTCCAAAGAGAGAGGCAGCACACAAACCAAACATTTTGCCACAGTGCTGATGTGTCTTCACATACCTTTGGGCCATCAGCTACATGTACCTGTCTATATGAAAACAAAAGGATCATTACTCACTCAACAGAAAACAGCTGTGATATTTACACAGTTTTCTTCAGATTCAAATTTGAAATTCTGAAATGGCACCAACTGTCAAGTTTCCATTGGTTTCACTGATTTCCAGAAAAAGAAATCAAACTCTGTCTCTTTCTTCCTTAGCTCTTGCTCTGGCAAAATTCCCATCAGTAATGGCTGGGAGCTACGCCTGAATATGCATGGAAATATTAAGTCCAGAACATTCAGTCTCAGTTTGAACATTCTGATGATGTTTGTTGGTTTTTGTTTTGGTTTGGTTTGGTTTTTGGCTGAAATTTTAGTATTATTTAGCTTTTGTTAATCAGACAGAGGAGATGCTCAGCACAGTTAACAGTAAGAAGACATACCCTAGATGTCACTTCAGCCAGAAACAAAGTCACATGAACCAAATGGATCAGACTTCTAAAACAAGCTCTAAATTCACTTACCTTTCTGGTTTAACTGCCACAGACACATATACTTTCTAAGTGAGATTACAAGTGGGCGAGTGAGCTCAACCCAAGACACAATGTGTCCTCCTTTCAGTTTGCCTTTACTCCCGATAGGCTGCCGAATGCAGGCTGTGTAAGTTCAATCAAGGTTTTGTAAACTCTTGTGAAGTGACGAGTACCTCCTGTTAGGACAGAGAGGATGAAGCAGATGTCTAGATGAGGAGAGAAGGGAGGCGGATGCTCTCCCAGCTGTCTCAGTGTTGTGACATAATTTCTGGCTGGGATGTCCCAATACTGTCTCTATTAACACATAAAGCAAGAGATAATTGGAACTTGCCACTGCTCTGGCTCTCATTTCAGTATTTTCCTGCTCCCCCTTTAGCATACTGAGCTTCAGTGTTGATTACTCACACTTTTTTGTTTTGTTTTGTTTTGTTTTCTGTAGACTCGCATTCCCTTTTCAGCCTTGCTTATTTTCCCACTTCTGGCACTGTGGTTTTGAGGGCTCTTCATCCTCATTTCTATTTTAATGTCTTTAGCCTTGGTCTGGCTTGATTTCAAAATAGTATTTTGAGTAATATGCATACAAAATCTCATTCTGAGGGAAAGTGGGGTGCAGTGAATGCAATGTGAACCATGTCAGGCTGAACTAAGTTTCTGCCTCCTTTTGAATCCTCTCTTCAAATGCCACGTTTTGGGAAGCAATTTGAATCCCAGCAAGCACTCTCCCAAAATCTGGGATATGCAATTCTAAGACTTCAGAGATGGAAGCTATGTATTTGCGCTATATATTTGTAAAGCTTTGGATAGACTGTTATTCCATTAATGAAACTTTAAATAATTAAATAA
>PPHD01013193.1:0-17505 GCA_002909625.1 Bambusicola thoracicus | reverse complement strand
GTGAGCTTTTTAATAAGTCCCTTTCAGAGCACTGAGCAGCTGGCACCTAAACTAGGCCTCCTTTTTGAAAAGAACTTTGAAGCACTTTAATATGGATATCTGTTGACTTTGTTTGAAGAATCACATGGATTCTTTCAAAGCTCTACAAAACAAGCAGTCATAAAAGGCTCAAGCCAAACAGAGACCTTCCAACCTTGACAATGCACGTCTGTGCTTCCTGAGGCAGCATTGTTAGTACTGGCACCTAAGCTCCAGCAACTGCATGGTTCAGGAAACTGGTATGGGGAAGTTCTTTCACCTCTACTTTGGCACTTAGGTCAACTCGTTATCTGCTGCCCACTTTATAGCCCGCGTGAATGGGATGGGAAGTTTGATTCTTATTTCCTGTGTGCAGATCTCCAGCTTGCAGAAGCTACCGGTTAATGGGGCTTTCATGGGGCAAGCTGGGCTGCAGTCTGGGCAAGCAAGCATGGAGCTGCCTCTTGCTCATCACAGGGCAGCAGGAAGGGCCAGGGAAGCCAAGCCAGGCACTATAATACTTGTTCTGTGGATGAAGAACTTGGTTCTTCGCCTCTGTTAATCCAGTACTTCTCCCTTTACTTAGTTCATGCACTTAATTAAATGCTTCAGTCTTTGGTAGGCACATGAAAATGCATGTGCACGCTCTGCAGAATAATTGCACATGTAGAACAGCTACTTGCATATAGAGTCAGCTGCCCACTTCTGAAGAAAGTTGCTTGCTTTGTGCATGCAAATGAGTGCTTGGAATAGTTAGATGCCTGAATTAGAAAATAATCCACTCATTAAAGTGCAGTTATTCACTGACAGCTAACTCTGTAACTTAGCAGCACGGAGTTCTGCATTTCTTATCCGTTCATGACTTCTGGGTCCGGTTTCTTAGATTACAAGGAAAGCTGAATAAACTGCAGCCCTCTCCGCTCCACCTCCATCTGAGGCTCCTGAGCAGGAGCAGCCAATTTTATTCACACGGTATTTTCTTTAAAAATAAGAAGTCAAAATGAAATAATTAGTATCCTGTTATGCTCAATTTAAAACAAAATCCAAGTTCTTTCAGAGTGCTCTGCAGGATCCTTTCTGGTTTTCCCCTTGAGAAGGACACAGCGTGAAATGGAGTAGTTCAAAGCAGACTGAAAAATCCTTATATGCAAATGGAAGTTTGCTAAAGTTTAGGCAGCAGTCAGTTAGAACACTGAGAACATGAAATCCAATCTTGAATTCTCGATGAGCTTTTAATCATATGACATGGATTTTAAGTCAAGATGGTTCCAAACGGGAGCTTCCAGTCCAAACTCCTGTCATACTTGAGAAAAATAAATGTTAAGAATTTGCCTCTAAATCCATATTCTCCACAGCCTGAATTTCAAGCTGAATGTGAAGAAGGAAGGGTTTCGTTCTCAGAGGTGTCAGTCTCTAAAGAGCTGTGCCTTCTTTGGCTGCAAACCGTGCAAGATGAGCTTTCAGGTCTTGTGTGTCCTACCACATGATCTTGAACTTGGTCTTCACAAGTTCTTCTTAGCCATATCTTAGTCTAAGTTGCACAAAATATTTATATGCATAAATACATGTATACGGGGTGGTGACACACTGAACAGGTTGCCCAAGGAGGCTGTGGATGCCCCATCCCTGGTGGCATTCAAGGCCAGGCTGAATGTGGCTCTGGGCAGCCTGGTCTGGTGGTTGGTGACCCTGCACATAGCAGGGGGTTGGAACTGGATGGTCATTGTGGTCATTTTCGACCCAGGCCATTCTATGACTCCATATATGTATACATACATATATATCTATATATCTATATTAGGTAAGTGTATGGGAGCCTATGTCCTTCCCTTAGTTGTTCTGTCTAATACAATTGCCTTACTGGGCATCTGTGCTCTGCTTTGGCAGACTAAGTTTTCCAGTATCCTTTTCCATAGGAGATTTTGCCACAGCGGAGCTCCATAGGAAATGCATATGAAGCAATCTCTCTGTCAGGATTTGATCCCAACCCTGGAGAAACTTAGAAGGTTTACTCTTTAACAGGGTGCACATACTTGAATAACTGGTTATTCCAATCACGTCTTTAGTTTTAATTGACACTAAGATGACTGAGGGTTTACATTTTAAATACCACATACAAAGAGGTGAAGTCTGATTTTTTTTTCCCCTAAAGGGCATAAGGGGTTGGTAACCATAAAGGGCTTTTTGAGAAGCATAACAGTTGTGCTCTTTAGCCTGGCTTCGTGAGCTCAGTTCAACTTATTTTTTTCCAGGACTGGACTCCATAGTGCTGCAGCATCTTCACAAATACAAGAAAGTGAGGAAAACAAGATATAAGTGCCAAAGCCCATAAAGCATTTGGTGTTTGAAGGGGAGATGATATTTTTGATGCTGGATATTTGTACAGCTGCCTGCTTAGCAGTGAGAATGTGTAGCAAGCATGACACCGGTCAAACAGAAGAGCACTAACCTAGCCATAATGCTGACCTTTAATGCTCCTGTATTTCTAACCACTCCTTTTGCAGGAATGTAGGATCCTGAAGAATTTTTCCTCCTTGAGAGCCATCGTTTCAGCACTGCAGTCCAACTCCATCTATCGGCTAAAGAAGACCTGGGCAGCTGTTCCAAAGTAAGCCTCCCCCTCCCCTTTTTTTGACTGTTCCTGTGGCTGGCCACAAAGGCAAGAAGTGCTCTTTCCCTTCATCATCTTTTTTCTCAGCCTTCCCACTCTGCTCCTTCATGGACATCTGTTCTCTTTCAGGAGAACCTGTCATTCCTGTGAGGCTCAGACCCCTTTTTTGCTCCTCTTCGCTGTTGAGGGATCAGCTTGTTCTCAGGGGCACTGGGACTCTTCCATCCTTTTCAGTACATTGGATCTCCCACAGCCCATTCCACTTTCCTTCCACTGCCCTGTTTTCCTGTTCGAAATATTACTACCTCAGGTTTGCAGTCCTGGACGACAGAAAGGATCTTATGCATCAAATGCTTCTGGTTTTCCAGAGGGCATGAAACAGGGCAAAAATTAAATACTTGGGTTATGTCTCACAACAAGTATTCTGCTTCTCGCTATCCATTTATCTGCTTTCCTACAGGAATTTTGTACCAGTGTGACTGAAAATCCTGTTCAGGGTCTGAATCTTAGTACCTGTAGCTTGTATGGTGTTGTCAGAAAAAGCTCTGCCTTTTCTTGGAGCAGCACAAGGTCTCTGGAGGGCTCCAAGGAGATGTGCTGAATCTCCTTGAGTGCACCTTGATGTTATTTTCATATGCTTTGCTGTTATTGATTCATGAGAGGGAAAAAAGGCTGAAGAGTAATCTGATCTGATTTAAAGTGCTTACTAATGACCTAAATTATTCAATTCTTTTCCTGCGCAGGGACAGAATGCTGATGTTTGAAGAGCTGTCTGATATCTTCTCAGATCATGACAATTATTTGACGAGTAGGGAGCTGCTAATGAAGGTGAGAATTAGCTTGAGTTGCAAGGCTCGTAATCCCAATGGAAGCTGAAGTTTGCCCATTTTCCACCCAGCTGCCAAAATTCATCTCTTCCTAAGCTACTGCAGTGCTTCAGGGAAGAAGCAACCTATAGCTTGCAACACTTTTCTGCTAGGATGAGGTGATTTCATTGTTCATCTCTGAGCAGATCTGGAAAGGTTCAGGTTTGCACTGATGAGTGGAAAGCAGCTCCAGCGAGATTCTTGACTGGGTTGCACCACTGTGACTTCACTGGAACTGAGCTTCAGCTGAGGAACTAAACCAAGATGTTTATCCGACCGTCCTTACCTTCCTTGGAACTAGAAAACAGGGCTGGGAATTTCGAAGGAACGAGCTTCCTGCTCTGTGTGTGGCCAGATGGACAACAAAGCAGGCTCTGTCTGGAATAGTTGGACTGGTGTGCTCTCCTGGGCAAACCCCAGCAAGCTCAGCAGCTTGAATGGAGCGAGGAAGACTAGCAGAGAAGCTTATATTATGTAGCATCTGAGGAATGTGTCAGTGGCAATTTTTTGTTTTTATTTTTACATGAGAAGGTTCTCTAAACGAGCTAACTAGTTTACTCTTTGGCAGTTCTATCCAGTCTATCTGGCACTTGTACCTAGCCCTAGATATCTGAAACACTGTGTTTTCCTCCAGAGTGATTGGTGAGTGCATTCAGAACTGGCAGTCTGTTGTTTATCAGCCATTTACGGTCAGCCTGTAGCTCAGTTTTAAAGCAGGTGAGACAGTAATAAGCGTAGAGGAAAAATGTGTGTTTGGAATGGTTTGTTTGAACTAAATATTAAAAAGATGAAACAACCCAATCCAAGCCCAGACCTTTTGGCTCCCAGCACATCACTCTCTCCAGCTGCTGTAAGCAGATCTGCAAAACATTTTGAAAGCAGCGAGAGGAGAAAAATTCCATAGAATTAGCTAGGACTCCTCTCCTAGTTCTGGTGGGCTGATTTGGAATGATTGGAGGATTCGTGTATGCTGCATCCTTGCGGTCTTTGCTTTGTGTCTCTATAAGCAGTCTCTCTGAGGAGGTCATGTTTGACCTTGTCTATCCATCCTGCAAATTTAGGTGCAGGGCAGACAAAACACCACACAGAACAGGTTGTCTGGCACAGAGAAGGGAGTGCTCTGTTCTCTCCTCCCCAAACAATGTCTCTGCTGTGAGCTGTAGCTGTAGCTGTAGCTTCTGGGCCTGCCTGTTGGCTGCTGCTACTTGAAGGGAGCATATAAACAGGAGGGGGAACAGCTGTTTACGACGGTGGATACTGGTAGGACAAGGGGGTCTTAAACTGAGACAGGTGAGGTTTAAGTTGGATATTAGGAGGAAGTTTTTCACCCAGAGGGTGGTGATGCACTGGAACAGGTTGCCCAAGGAGGCTGTGGATGCCCCATCCCTGGAGGCATTCAAGGCCAGGCTGGATGTGGCTCTGGGCAGCCTGCTCTGCTGGTTGGCGACCCTGCACATGGCAGGGGGTTGGAACTGGATGATCATTGTGGTCCTTTTCAACCCAGACCATTCTATGATTGTTCTAGAGAACCTCATTCACCTTCCAGTATCTTGACATGGATAATTCTTTTCCATTGCTCCTGTTTGTCAAGTCAAGGAAGGAAATGCAGAGTTTAATCGATCTGTTCATTAAATGTGACTGAGAGAAGTAAATGCTGTAGCGAGAGGCTCTTTACAAGTGCAGGCTGTTGTTTTGTGCAAGGTTAAAAAGACATTGATGATTCATGCCACATCTATCTGGCCACTGGAAAAAATAACAGTAACTCCCAGCATTCCGTATGGATCTGGGGAAATAAAGGCTGCAGATGTATTGTGAAATAGCCCATCCATTCATAGGAATTGTGGAGATCAAAACCTATTACTTCCATTTCCTGCGTGTTTTTGGATTAGTCAATAAGCCACAGAGGTTAGTTGGATCTCTGTGTTACAGCCTAAGAAAAACAGCAAAGCATTACATAAGACAGAGATGTTTACTCATAGCAGTCCTCATCAGGAAATTGAGCAGAAATCTTGAGCTCAGGAGTGTCAGGATGGAGTTCAGAGGAGCACACAGACACCTAAATATGCCTAAGCATCTCAGATTTAAACCCTTAGGAGATTTACGATAGCACTTAGCTTTGGCCAGAACAGCTGTTTTGCAGAAAAATCCCCCTCTGATCACCTGGTGGGACTCTGCCAAAGCTGCCAGGTAGTGCACAGGACCCAGAAAAGCAGCACATGCATGTATACCCAAATCATTGTGCTAACCTAGCTTGCCTTCTTACATATATTTGCAGTGATTTTACACAGACGTAGTTGGCAGCTTACCACTCACCTCCTCCACTGACTGCCTTTCACATCCCTTACAGGAAGGAACATCCAAATTTGCAAATCTGGACAGCAGTGTGAAAGAAAATCAGAAAAGAACACAGAGACGTCTTCAGCTTCAAAAGGATATGGTGCGTCTGGGGGCCTCCTCCCCTTTTTGAGCTGGTAACGTGGTTAAGTCTATTGCAGTGAATTATGAGAGAAGCAGAAGCTAGAAAGGTATCTAAAAAAGGGGCCATGCAGGAGGTAATGCTCTTGTGGATGCCTTCTGTCACGCAAACAAATCACTCATGATCAATGCTATTGATTAGCTGACACCAAGCAAGCGGACCGCAAGGCTTAGACTGAATATGTCACACTGGCTGCGTTACACTGTGCTGCTGGGCTGTGCGAGCTGTGGGCTGTGGTGCAAACCAGTTCTCCTTGTACTCCAGTAACACCTGTCTGTGTACTGAGGTGCTGGAGGAAGCAGACCAAGCATCAGCACAGGCGATGTGCTCAGGGATCTGATGCTGAGGATGCCCCATGATGGCAGGATTTGGTGGATGTGTGCAACGTATGCAGGGACCACACTGTGTTCCCTGGTGCCGACCTTCCCTCGCTCCCTGACGGGAGATAAATGGGTGCATCAGGCTGCTACTCCTGTCCCCACTTACGTATGTTTCACATCCAAAGCAGCTGTTCAGGATGAACGCAGAGCCAAGTGCTTGGCCTGAGTTTCAAGTCTTGCAGAGATGTACTGAGCACGTCGTGTAAAAGAGGGACAAATGAGTGATGTGTATAAACATGTGCTCGTCGCTTTCAGCTGCCTTGTTTCAGCCTCGCGAGCAAGAACCCCATCAGTTACTCTTGTTATCCTTTAGAGAGCAACGGGGAGAGCTGCACAGTAGTTTCTTAGTAAAATATGTAATGTCAATACTGGGATTCTTGTGATAAAGAAAATTAGCTCTGGCCAGAGCGGAAATCTCATTTACTTCTAAACAAGCTCGTGAAGCTTCTGCCATACCAGCTCGGAAACTGCACAGAGCCTCACAGAGATGGCTTTGTGCAATGCCTGGTTTCCAGTCTGCTGGTGAAAATGGCTTTTGTCTCAGAGTTGGCAAAGATTGAAAAGAACAGGGGAGGAGAGATCTGGGATAGGAAGGCAAAACTGCTGAATATGATTTTTTGTTTGTCTTTTAGCTTGCCTGGAAAAAAAATAGCCATCCTTTTGGATGGGAGGAACAAGCATTTCCTTCATGGGTGTAGGCACGGCCTGAGCCCTACGACTGGTGGCAGTCTAGAAAGTTAAGATCTGAGTGCTAAGTAATTGAAATGCGTGGGATGGCAGGGAGAGAAGTTAATTTTTCTTGGAGGAATAGTCTGTGACTTGTCATGTAATACAGCAACGTAATCGAGTAAAACCCCACTGGGATGAAGCAGGAAGAGAAACTTCCCACCAGCTAACCAGGATAACTCCCAGCAGGTAACCGGGGGGCTCTCAGTGCTCCTCCCACAGGTAGGGCTTCCCAGAGACTGTTAGAAATATTGCAGTATAAAGCCACTTCTCAATGTCTGCAAAAGCATCCTGCTTCTCAATAGGATTGCATTTAAATTCTAGCTTAGATACCAAAGATGATGCGATGAAAGAAAGCCTCAGGGAAAAGACTGACGTTTGGTTAAGCAGGCTGCTTTTTATTTCTTCTTTCAGTAGTGTTTGAGCATTCCAATAATTACTGTTTCCCAGTCCATCCAACGCTGCTCTGATCATTTGCAGGGAGTAATGCAAGGCACCGTCCCTTACCTCGGTACCTTTCTCACTGATCTCACCATGCTGGACACAGCCCTTCAGGATTACATCGAGGTAATTTGGGGCAACGTTTTCAATCCTGCGTGCTCTCCCTGCCTGCCTGGCGCTGAGCGTTTGTGTTCCTCTGTCTCCTGCTGTGTTCGTGTGCGGTGCTCAGCTCTAGAGGAACAAGGAGCACAGGAAGGGTAACAGGACTGCAGGAGTCTGGTCACAGAACAGAGCCTGAGGAGGGGGCCAATTTTTAGAGGTGTTCATTTCAGAGCTTTTTAGACACCTTTGCAAACTGGCTCCCAATTAATGCAGACACTCGAGGAGCCGTGCTGCAGGCACCCAGGCTTAATTGTGCCCGTGCTGATGGTTATGATAGGAATGGGCGAATAAACTTCTGTCTGGGCTGGTAACTGCTGCTGGCTTGTTTGGTGGTTGTTTGTTTTCCCAACTGCACTACAGCAGGCTTGAATGAGATTGCTATATATCCATTTTCTTGTTGGCAGTTTCCCATTCCTCTGTGCTTTGTGTTCAGCTGGTGTTCCTGAAGCTTGCTGGGAACGCGGCTGAACTCACAGCATAGGCAGAAGCCAAGTTTGTTTCCTGCATGCAGGGACTTCTTCAGACCTGACCTCAATGCAGCTTTCTTGTACTGGACTTTTCTTCTTGAGCAGATTGCCTGCGCAAACAGATAACGTTTGGAGATCCACGTATATGAGTGCTATGGTTTTCATCCCATTGGAAAGCAGATGTTTTTAGAAGGTCCTTGCTCGGGGCAGCTCTCTGCTTTCTGTTAGTGTGCTACTCCATCTCATTTGTGATTAAATTCAACTGAGCGTGTGCTCTTCTACTCTGATCCTTTCTCTTTGCTTCCAACAGGGCGGCCTGATAAATTTTGAGAAGAGGCGAAGGGTGAGTTGCATGTTCTGTGATTTCCAGTTTACTGATGCCTCCTTCTAGAGAATTCTCCTGTTGATGCCTGTTCTCTTTTGCTCAGGCATATGCAACTGCTTGGGTCACATTTGTCTGAATAAAGTTGTGCCAAATCTCTGTTCTGGGGCCTGAAAGTGACTTGGATTTGGCTGTGATGGAGCCATTTCCTTCCTTAGCCACTTCCCAGCTCCATAAACTGTTTCTTGGACTTACCTTCTGTGTATAACTGCGTGGTTCAGGTTATTGATAATGAGTAATTTGGGAACTTGCGGCCCTTTGCTGTTTGTGGAAGAGGAACTGCTGTGCTGCTGCTCAGCTGGCTGGCACTGATGCTTGGGGAAAGCCCTGTGGTGGAGCGTGGGTCCTTGTGCTCGTCTTTGAGCTGATGCATCTGTAATAAATTCTCACATTTCAATGCGCATTAAGGAAAAAACCAAACAAACAGAAACGACAGCAGGTTTCATTGTTTGTAAACTGGTTGTTGAAATAGTTCCTCAGCTGCAACTGAACCTGAAGTCACAGTAAGTTTGTCCTGGGTCTGTGGCTGCTCATATTTGGTATACGAATGAGTCTGTTTGGCTTTATCTCGTTTTCTATTTATATGAATGGATCCGTTTGGCTTTATCTTGTTTTCTGAATAGAATGCCTGTTTGATTATTTCTTAGGAATTTGAAGTGATCGCCCAAATTAAGCTCTTGCAATCTGCATGTAACAGCTATTGCATGACACCAGACCAAAAATTCATCCAGTGGTTCAGGAGGCAGCAGCTTCTGAGCGAGGAGGAGAGGTACGGTTCTGCATCCAGCTGGCAAAGCAGGCTTTGCTTTTCTTACCCCACGCCCACCTGGATGAGTTATGTCAGCCTTTAGGGACCCCCTTACAGATCGAGCATACACCGCTGCTCCAGCATGGTGGAAATACATCTGTCTGCTGCTCAGCAGCTGTCGAAAAACTGCCTAACACTGAGCAGGGCTTAGTTCTGAGGTTGGAAGTGAGGGTTCTGACTTTGAAATGTGAGAGCCTGTTGTGTCTGGCCCGTCTGCATAGCCAGACGCGCTCAGATGGTGATCCTGAGGGACACGAGGATGCAGAGCTCAGCTGGTGGACACAGGCAGCAATAGCTGAGGCAACGCAGAGCTCGTGGTAAAACGTGGGCTGTGTTCCAATTTGTGGGGTTGCAATTCTTCCGTGAAGTGGGAGTAGTTGAAGATCTCTCAGGTGCCTCGAACGCGTTGCTGCTTCAACATATGTAATTGATACTACTGCATGTAAAAATTGAGCCGGTGCTCTCTGTCCTGCAGCTACAGCCTCTCGTGTGAGATTGAAGCAGCTGTTGACACGAGCACCACGTCACCAAAACCTCGGAAAAGCATGGTGAAGAGGCTCAGCCTGTGAGTATGACCGGGATATAGCAGCGTTGTGTGTGCTGGTACGAACCAGAACGAATGCAACAAGCAGAGCTCATTTCACCAGCTAAAAACTTGGCTGGAAACCCAGAGCACCACATTACTTCTAGGAGACACCGTCGGCCAGAAACTCTTAATTCTGTCTGAAGCTGTCTTCTTCTATTGTTATAACTGACGGTGAGGATTATTAATGATGAAAGAGATTAGAGACAAACAAACCTTTTTAAGAGTGGGGAAAAGGAACGATTTTAGGATTGGGTTATAAATTCAGTACCCATTGTGCAATAGCTTCCCTGCACGCAGTAGCAAAACAGAGTAAATGAGGATAAAATCTGGCCTGTCATTAGTCTAATTTATTATCCACATGCAAAAATTCCTCACAGGATTTTACTATGATAAATGATTAAGGTTGGCAAAAAGGCATTGAAAACAGAAACAATCTGCCTAACTGCCTTCAGGTTGGGAAAGGAAAATAATCATGGGGACGTGGTCCAATTTAGTGGAATAGTTTAAAGATTTGGGTGGGGAAAGAGCAGGGGTGTGCAGCTGAGCAGATGTGGAAATAACAGACAGCCAGGAGGAAAGCTGCAAGGAATGAAAGCACAGGTCAGGGGTCAGCGTCAAAGTGGCTTAAAGGTGAGAAACGTGAACCTGATGGGAGAGGAGATATGAAGGGACTCCCACGTGTTAGTGGCATCATCAAGGTGAGGGGAAAAACAATGAATTTAACAGCTCTGTCAGCTCTTAACTGTTCTATCCTGGCAGTTCTTGTACCTAGCTTCCTCAGAAGAGCAAACAGCCCTTCATTTTGCATCAGCGCTACTACATGCTAGGGTCTGAACGAAGAACAGATTTTTCACTCCAGAGTTCTGAGTTCTGATGTGCAAAACAATGAAATGACCAGATCTGTGGGGAGCTGTTCGGGAAAGGTTTGTTCAGTCCATCCGAGTTGGTTGTGAAAAGCTGTGGCACCACGAGCTTTGCAAATGGCACTGCCTCGACTCAGAGCTTGCACGAGACTCTCCTTTGGTGTGTGCCTAAACCGAGTGTAAGAGTTGTCACTGCTGATTGGTCTCTTATTCCTGACCGTGTTTCAGTGCTGCAGTATTGTAATTTACCATAGCATCAGCTTTGTTTGCACTGTGCAGGCTTTGTGTAAGGAGCTGTTTCATCTGCAGGCTGAATGTATTCTGCAAATGAATACCGTAGAAAAGGCTGGCTTCATTTTCCTGGAGCCACTGAGTGACACCACACTAAATTGTTTTAAATCATTAACTGCGTGCCGACATGACATCTAATTCACTTGGTTTCTCTGCTTTATGCATTATAGAAGCTTGTTTCCTTTGGCACTCCTTTAAATTTACCTGACCTGCATTTGGAAATGAGCCTCAGCGAGGGAGAGCCTGTCATTTCTGTCATTTACACTGCCCTGTCATCTCACTGTGCCTGTGCCCGTTTGAGCTCAGAGAGAAACTGGTATCTGTGGCAGCTTCACCGAGCGCAGGAATGTGCAGCAGAGGTGAATCTGCATTCTGAAGACCTTTGCCCAACGTGTGGCCACACGTTACCCATCACTCTCCGTCCTACTTGCTCTCTGCCTTGAGCTTCTTTGTGTCAGAGGGACAGTGGTGTGCAGCAGTCCGTAAGGAGTGAGCTGCCAAGCCTCTAGCTTGGTTTGTAAACGTGTCGTATTTACCATCAATCACTTCCTGGCAAGAGAGTCTGAAAATGTGTAAGGCTGAAGAGAAGCCTCATTTATGATACTGAGCATTAGCTCTGAGTTTGGTCCTGCAGCTGGAGCTTACGCGAGGTCAAGGCAGTGTTGTGTTAGTGTGTAGCAAACTCTCTTGACAAATGATATAAACAGTAGAGAGGAAATGAAAACAATGGGCCACTCGAGATAGAAAAGCAAAACAGTACAAAAGATTTTGCACCAAATGACAGCTTTGCTCGCCCCAGCTCTGTTCTGCTTTTGCTTACTGGCTGTCACGCTTTGTTTTCTATGCTAGACTGTTTCTGGGCTCCGAGGTGATCACCAACAGCACGCCCACCAAAGAGCAGCCCAAATCGACTCCAAGTGGGAGCTCTGGTGAGAGCATGGACTCAGTCAGCGTGTCGTCCTGTGAGTCCAACCACTCTGAATCCGAAGAAGTCTGCGTCACTCCCATAGACACTCCTGATGAGCCACAGAAAAAGGTACAGCCCGGGGCTCGTTGCCAGCACAGTTAGACCAAGGCAGGCTGTCCGTGCTGCACCCAGATGTTTGCCCAAGCCTTGAGTCTTGACTAGGGCACTGCTTTTAGGGGAGTGGAGAGACTCTAAAAATAACCGTGTAAAAGTGGAAGCAATCCAGTCGGGTTTTTTTTGCACAATCCCTTTTGTGTTGCCAGGATACCAGGCGGACTGCAGTTTGCCTTCTGTGAAGCCAGATTTTAATGTGGTTCCTGGTGGTGGTTTTGGTTTTAGAGGAGGCTTTGGAGCAGCATGAGGTTAATTTGTCTCTCAGCCCCCCATCATGCTTTTTGGGCCGGAAGAGGCAGACTGGCAGCATTTCTACCTTGGAACCATAGGAACTGGGGTGAGGAGTCAGAGCATCCTGCTTGCAGATGGTGGCACCTCTCTCCAGCATGCAGCAGCAGTGATAAGGACGGGAGGATCTGTAGGCTCCCCCTAGCAAAACCAAAGGAAACAGGAGATGGGATCATCAGAACATGAGTGAATCAGCAGCAGGTCATTTCACCCCAGGCTGTCTCAGGTTCAATGAGCTCTTCTGTGGTTAGCAGCCTGCTGCCATGCTTATCGTGCCGAAGCAATTGATGCAGTTCTTTCTGGAAAATGGAACTTGACTTTAGCAACTGGGGAAAGCCTGCCTGTGACACAGCTGTGTGTTAGCTCACGTGTATGTTGGTGACAGCAGTGTGTCATCCCAGAGCAGGCAGGGCTGCTGCAGCTGACCCTAAAAGAAAGGCACTGCACCAGCAAGCCAGGAGTTTCCCCCTTATTCCTTTTTCTGGCTTGGCAGAGCCCCATGCCCTGCACATGGGCAGCTGGGATGCTCCCCAACAGTGTGAGTGTAAAGGTGTAGGGGTGAAGCTGTGTGTGTCTGTGCTGGCAGCAAATTATACCAGAGTATGGCTGGCCCTTCTGGACAGGCAAAGTGTAAAGACAGGAAGGCAGCAGGTGGGATCTGTTTGGGGCATCCACTGGGAGGCCTTCCCTACAGGCAGACTCTTCCTTTTTGCTCTAAGTCGTGTTGAAGACATTTTAGGGATGTTTGGGCTTGAGCTTCTGGCTGTTTTAAAGGAAATTGCATTTAGTGTTCTTAAACCAAATGGAGCACAAGGTCCCAGACATCAGCATCCATCTCACTAAGTCATTCAAACAGTTCAGCTGGAGTGGTTGTTAAAGTGGATTTGAAGCATGAGTTGGAGAGGGAACCTCCTGGCGGCAGTTTCTGAGCAAGGCATGTGGAAGAAAATGGTGAAACCCTGCACTTCAGGGGGAGGCGAGGAGGCATAAAGAAGAGACAAGGAGCAGGGGCAGACAAGGAGGGCTGTGTTTGTGTACATGTATGTGCATTTTCACCGCAGTCACAAGTCCAGCTCCCTGGGCAAAGTTGGGTCTTGGTGCAGCGCAGAGTGCCCTTCCCACACCCATCCGTCCCCAGCCAGGAGCCCAACTGTGTTCCTTTTGTCTGCTGCCACCTCCTGGCCTTCTCACACTGTCAGCAGCTCACCAAGTTGGAAGCAAGTAAGCACTAAAATGCTGAAATGAATCAAGTGAAGTTCATTGTTTTTTTGGAGGTAATACTACAGCCAGTGTGCTGGACAGAGGGCAGAGCAGTGAGGATTTGCGCATACCTCCTACTTTCCTGTGTTCTCCCTCCGGAGTGACACATGCACACACACGATGTCCTGTTTGTAACTGTGTTTTTCTTCTTGCTGTGCAGCTCTCGGAATCCTCCTCCTCCTGTTCCTCCATCCATTCCATGGACACATCCTCCTCGGGGCTGTCATCTTTAACCAACATAATCTCGTCCCCTCCCTTCTTGTCCTCCAACCCCAAGATCCACAAGCGCTCCATCTCCGTGACATCCATTACCTCAACAGTACTGCCCCCTGTTTACAACCAGCAGAACGAGGACACCTGCATCATCCGCATCAGCGTGGAAGACAACAATGGCAATATGTACAAGAGCATCATGGTGAGTGGCGTGCAACAGCAAGCTGCCCTGAGCCTTCATCCTGCTCGCTTTCTGGGTGACTGCTAAAGCACAAGGTGGTCTTAATGGTGCAAAGACCAATTCGCTGAGCCGACTACTCAAAGTGGGCTTGAGATTGAAAGTGACAAATGTTTGCATTCAAAATCTGTGGAACGTGATGTGAAGAGGTTTGAATATAGCAGAGTGAAAGAGCGTGATGGGTGCAGGATGTGCTGCTCCTGCCCTTTAGCTGAGCCAGCTGCCGCCTCTCCTGCTTGGTACGTGGGTGACACAAGCTCTGCTCGAAGCCTTCCCTGGGAGCAAACAAGGGTATTTTTTTAGCACGTTCAGCTTTTTCATAGTATTAATGGTCTGCCCTCTCCAAATTGCAAGGAGCGGCTCTCTCTGAGGGCCTGCCAAATTCTGCCTCCAAGAGGTAAATCTTCCCTTTGACTTCATAAGGCCCTGCTGAACCTCATGTCTGCTCCAGGCACACCACGGTGTGTGTTCCACTGCAGACAGTACTCAAAGTTACAAGGCCAAAAATCTTTGCAGGATGTCAGAGAAGGTATTTAGCACAGTGAGGCTCCAGATTATTGATGTCTGCAAACAGCAGATGGGGCAGTTAGTTGTGTGGAAGTTTATGGCTAGCAAGAATAACATCTCATCTCTCAGAGTGGTTGCTCGGGGAAGCAGACGGTGTGACTTACTGCTGGCTCTGCCCTTACAACATCTCTTCTTGAATTGAAATAGCAATAAGTAAGTGCCATAAATACCACAACTTAGTATCTAGGAGTATCTGGCTACTCAGAATTTCTCAGTTCTCTAAAACCTTTTGCAAGGCCTGCAAAGAGACAGGCCTTTACTGCTCATTAAACTGCTATCTAAAGTGAACAAGCAGAACGTCTCACTGCACGCCTGTCTCTCTTTGCAGCTAACCAGCCAAGATAAAACTCCTGCTGTCATCCAGCGAGCCATGTCAAAGCACAACCTGGAATCTGATGCAGCTGAGGAGTACGAGCTTGTACAGGTCATCTCTGAGGACAAAGGTAGGGAGGCAGAACTGCTGCTCCTTCAGTAGTAATGCTCCATTTTTAAGGAAGGGGTAAATTGCTGCGTTGTTACAGGTGCCAGTGGGAATAATGGCTGTGTGGGGATGATGTAGCATGGCCTGCCAGCACTTTGCCTTCTATAGGGAGTGTGGGCTTCCCGGCAGCCCTCTCTATGTGCCCTGTGTGGGCACAGCCACCTCCGGAGCTGCTTGCCTTCCCCTGAGCCGAGCAGCCTGCCCACAGGGGCAGGGCACAGCCTGGATCCCTGCTGCTGCTGCCTGTCATCCTCCATAGCCCTTCTGTCCTGTTTCTGACGAGGCACAGCAGCAGAAAGGGGCAGCACTGCTCAGCTGTGTGTGAGCATCTGTTCATCACCTGACCATCACCCATTCTCTCCTCCTGCATTGTGCAGTACCACCAATGACCACTCGCTCTGCTCCCTCTGTTGCAGAGCTGGTGATCCCAGACAGCGCCAACGTGTTCTACGCCATGAACAGCCAGGTGAACTTCGACTTCATACTGAGGAAAAAAGCTCCCGCTGACGGGCAGGTGAAAATGAGGAGCAGATCCAGCCTGACACTCCCCAGAACTGCCAAACGGGGGTGCTGGAGTAACAGGAACAGCAAAATCACACTCTGAGGTGGATGCGGCGGCTCTGAGGTGAACTGGTTGAGAAGCCTACCTTCGCTACCATCAGTATTACAGAATCACAGCAGGTGAATGTGTCAGTATTCAACGTTGAAAATATTGGAGACAAATGCCAAGTGAGCATTTGGTTGACGTCCAGCCAGAGCTGTGTCTCTTCCCCTGCAGCTGGACAGACACGGATTTACAGGACAGGCCCGCCTAGGATTCTTTTGTTTTGCACATTAGCCCAGGAAGGTGACAAACCCCACCTAGAGGGGGAAACAGGACTGCAATGTTTGTACTCAGAACACCACGTAAGCCTACTTCTTGTGTGAGAAAACCTTTTCTTTGTGCCAGTATTACACACAATGAGAATACCTGCATTTATTTTTATACAACTGGAGAAGAAAAGCCACAGGCCTGTTCTGCCAGAAGGGAGCAGGAGCCCCCCTGGCCCATAGCAGCCCAAGGAGAGTGCTGGGTCACAGAGGGGTGGGCTGACCAAGTAGCGCACCCATGGCAAGGCACTGTGGGTACAGCCCCAAAGCGCTCATCTCTGGAGAAGGAAGAAGCAACTGCAAGAACGTGCATTGCCTTCACACTGCTGGCAGCCTTCTTTTTGCACTTGTTCAAAGCCAGAAAATTATCTATTTTGGATTATTATTTTTTTTTTTTCCCAAAGAGCATTAAAAGAGAAGACTGTGCTTGCTTTCACATGAATGTCACGACTTGTTCATGAGCAAGGCACTCAAAACTATGCCTGGACTTCAGTGCCACTGCCGTGTGGTTCTCCTTTTGCTTTGCTAACCCACTCAACAGAAGCTGATGCCTCTGCATGCACTCTGACAGGACTGATGTACCTCTTTGTAATGTGCAATCAATATTCAGGAGCAGAACTTTCCCCACATTACTCCACCTTTTTCATTCCACGGGAGGCAACTACATTACCTTCTATCTTGAAAGTGGGTATTGAGAGGAAATAGCCCAATTTCTAGCATTACCCCCAAACAAACAGATTTTATATCCTTGTAGCATTATTATGCATAATCTCCAGCCACCGCCCTTGCTCTTTGTATACACCTATAAAGGAATTTCCTGACATGGTACATCCTTTCAGCTGGAATGAAGAATTTAACCATCTGTTCTCCATGAACACACACCTGGAGTGTCCTCCCCAGTCCAGGCTTCCTTGGAAAGAGGGAGGTTTGATTTTATAAAGCCATAGAGAAAGGGCACTGTAACAGACCGCCTTTGGGATGCGTTAGCGTTAGTTACAATAAACTCAGATACTGAATTTTACACGTGCCTGGGGCTTTTCTTCCACCCATTCTGCAGCTGCCATATGCAGACTGGGCTCAGAGTACAGCAGCAGTCTGTGATAAAAGCGTGATGTAAGCAGCAGTGCATGTGCCATTTTGCACACTGCCTTTACAGGAGGCACCACCCAGGGCACAGTGTGTGTAAAAACTAAAACTGGGCTTCGGTGAGCGAGGGAGGTCTGAGTTTGTAACCCTCACACGTGCCAAGGGTTAGCACACGTTTACAGCAGAAGTGGTTTTCTTTGCATTTCAGTGTAGGAGTGCACTGATGTCTGTACAGCATCCTTTGTAAACTGCAGCGTTGCTAACTCCACCATTGCATGCCTGTATTAAGCTGAAAGGAAAACGGTCTTGATCTTAAAATGACCCCTCCCCAGAACATTATATAT
>PPHD01013191.1:0-17507 GCA_002909625.1 Bambusicola thoracicus | reverse complement strand
GAAAATAGATGTGAAACAGGTCTTCTACAGCTTAGCCAAATGCGGTGGTCTCTGAATGATTTATAAAGAAGAAAATTGTATTTTCACTTATCTTCTGACAATTTAGAAAATTTAGACTCATTTCCACCGTTCTTTTTCTCAGTTACATCCAAGTGGATTTGCACTGAACTAAATTAGACCTCAGTATTTTTATTTGAAATGTAAAAAAAAAATCCAACAGTTGTATATAGGGACTGAACACAAGAGGATGACCTTGTGATTCATAACCTGATTTGTTAAGCTGAGATTAGAAGAGATTTCTGAACCTTTTGTTAGCAGTGATTGAAAGTGGGTTATACTTGCAACAGAAAGCAGTTGCTAAGCTAAGAAATTTAGAAGCTTTCTAAGTGCTATCCCTCTATGTTAATCATAAAGTTAAATGGAAATCACCTAAGATAATCATTCATTATTTTAGTTTGGTGGGGAAAAAAACAGAAGTGAATCTATCTACACATGAAAACAAGGCTTAGCTCTGCATTTCCTTGGCATTGTAGAGTTTTCTTTTCAGAAAGCTTTCAATAATTCAGTGCACTTTATGAAAGCCCTATATGCACAACTAGAAGCACTAGTTATTTAGCTTGCTCTGCAAATTATAGCAGTTAGCGGTTGCTAACACTTTTGGCAGTCTGCAAGAGACAATATGAATAGTGTTAGAAACATGTTTACATACAGATACAGTATAGGTAAAGTAGTAGCAAACTCGTATTTGCTGTATGTAATATTTTTTTCCTAAATAGATAGTTAGGAATCTTCCTCTACCTGAAGTAATAACATCTATACAGCATAGGAAAAAAAAAACAAAAAAACACAGGAGAAGGAAGGTGCACTGATAACACTGATGGCAGAAAAGAGGTCCTTTAAGGAAGACTTTAATTTCTCTTTCACATCAGGAACTGTGACAGTAGCAGACTGGTAGTCTCTGTGCAACACACCTTTGTGAACACCTGTCCGTGTTTAGCTGTGATCAGTGGTCTGGAAACCCAGAACAAAGCATTTCATTTACAGCACAGTAGGCTCATTTATTTTCCACTACATGCAAATTTTCCTGTCTTGGCAGGAGACCAGTTAACAGGGCAGGAAGGTGCAGTCTTTTCTGCAGAGCCACCCTGGGGAGATACTCCATCACTGCATGTGGGTGTGACAGCTTCAGATGCCACCACCAGTGTCAGAGTTTTATCTGTTGCTGCTTAACTGTAGAGGTGAAAAAAATGGGCTTGTTGTAAGTTGGTCCTGTTTTATGAAAATACAGCCAGTACAAAACTGAGCTAACTCAGTTCATTTATTAAACCAGAGAGTCATCAAATGATAATCGTCTTCACTCATAGCCTCATAAGCAAGAACTCTGTTTAATAACACTGGGTTTAAAACCACTATATCTTACATTACACATGTTCTTTCCAGCTGTCTGCTTCCATTTAGCTTAGAACTTGCTTACCAGTTTCCTTTAAGGATTTTCCTCTCCAAACCAGTAGCATTAGACTATTTAATGCATAAGATAAGAAATATGAAGGCCATGGAACACAGCACATTTTCACAATCCAATGTCCAGTGTAATTTAATATGAAAAAAATTGCAAATTATGGTCTAGAGGTGAAAATTAAAACTCTTTAAAATAGCTTTCTCATTTCTTTTCAGTGGGGTATAGACTTAGTAGATGTTTAAATTGACATTGTCATGCTAAGAACTGTCCCTTTACTGAGAAAGAATGCAGATATCAATTTCCCATTAGCCAATAAATTTTTCTCTGGACAGATAAAACTTTTTACATACCCGAGAGCCAGACCAGAAGTCCACTTAGCCCTGAAATCGAAGCATGGGCTATATTTTTCTTGAGAATAGCATTTTGAACAAGCTTTAATGTAATATCAGCTGTAGGAGCTTCTGTTCAATTGTGGAATGTGCAATCATAGAAGTTTTCCTAGTTAGACCTTAGAAATTTGCTTACGGGTTATTCTTAAAACATGAAAGAAAAAGTGTGTCAGAAAAAATCACAAAGCTTTGAAAGATACAAAAAGAAAATTACCCCTAAAAATAACAAACTTTCATAGAAATGAAATTTCTCTTTTTTTTAGGAAAGAGATGGCTTAATGAAAAAAAAAAAATCATTGAAATTTTGAGTTTGGACTAATAAATAGTCCAAAAATCTAGTGTTAGCTTGTTTTTGAGGAATAATGCCCAGCTTAATGAGGAAAATCAAAAGGAGAATCCCTAGGAGATACCAGTGAAGATTGGCCTTCTTGCCCAGCGCTGCAATGATGAGCTGAAATGCCTTGTTTTGTGCTGAGGCTGCTGTGTGGTACTGGCTCAGCCGGGTCTGTCTCCATTAGGAAACAGAGCACTTCCATTCAGGTATTAGGACAGTGACTGCCATTTCCCAGATGACAAATATTTACCTGTGTCCTAAGCTACTGGAAGGCTGAGAAATAAAGAGTGATATCAAAACAAACTATTTGTCATGTGCATTGGCACCTTAGAAAACCTTAGATTTTACCCCATCCTTCCAATGGCTTTTCAACTTAAAACTATCCCATCTGGCAAGAGCTTGTAGGTCAAACACGAATTATAGCAGCTCATCAGAATATGCAGATTACTGGGGAAGGAGAAAGAAAGAGGGAGTATCACCCAGTTTGGAACAAGGCAAACCAAGAATATGCAATTGTTCAGATACTGCTTTTTGTCTATGAACTGCTTCAGGACAGGGAACAGCTGCAGTGCAAAACTAGGAGAGGACTGCAAATCCCCACTATAGGCAGGAGGATTTTCTTGCACTGAAGTTAGTGGTGAGAACTTGTCCCCTAAACTCAGTAAATGCTAACCTCCTCCTCTTCATCATCTTCCTGAAAGAGAAATATGCTGGCACAGCTGGATGAAAATCAAAGCAAAATCCTGACACCCTTGGCAATGCTAAATACATTTGCCTGCCTTAGAGGAGCAAGGGCTGGCTAAATCCTGGCCTGAGACTTACTGTTTCTGCTCCTGTGCCCCTCCAGATGTGCTCCTGCCAAGGGCTGTTTATCTCAGCACTGTGTGTGGCACCAGGGATGTCACCTGGGAACTTTGCCTGCTGATGCTGGCCAAGCTGTTGTCATTCTGCATGTATGCCACACACGAGCAGATCAGGAATAGTGAGAGCAAGGAGGGCCAATCCTCATTTTGTCTCATTTTGCTCCCAGTAGGGTTCATGCCATTCTCCCTTTTGGGTGTGTGGAGCTTCCTGTTCCAGTTCTACCAACTGGAAGTATGAGTCCCGGGGACAATAAAGAAACTTGAAAAAGGCATCACTGAGGTTGCTCAGCAGAAAGGATAAGAATTTGAATACTAATATTTTAAACTTCATATATTTCAACTCTGGTTCCTATATACATTTCACGTTGGTCTCTTATAAGTCATATATGAAATGAAGTTGCTGCTGACTTACTTGCCAGATTATTTGAGCTGTTAGTGTCCAGCTACATAAATAGATCAGTCAGAATATTTGTAGCTCATAAATCTGCACATGGTCATAAATCTGCCCATACTTCTGTAATTTTCTCATCAAGCTCTCTAAAAGTACAGTTGAAAAGACAACTCTGCATTTAAAAAGTTAATACATTAAGGTAGGTGAGAGAACACTGAGGTCAGTTATTTGGTTTTCATCAATGTAATTGGCTCACTCCATCTGCTCTGCTGCCTGCTTGTACTCTGACTCCCTTGTTGGGATACAGAATCACAGAATCATAGAATCCTTAGAGTTGGAAGGGGGTCTTTAATGTCCATATGTGCACAGGGCTTCATTTGGCTGGTGTGTTATAATACAATTGTTAAATAGTTTCAATTCATGTGTCCAAATTGTACCTAAAAGACAAAAATCCTTCTCTTGTTTAGAGTTTGGTCCTATACTCCTACATGTTGATGGCAAGAATACAATAAAAATACTAAAGATCTTTTTTTCACTCTTCAGATGAAAATACAGTACTTCTGAATTTGTTTTCAAATGTTCTTTAATCTTACTAGCACAGCAAACTTTTTCCTATGTGTGATTAGTCATATGCCACATCTTTTAGAACGTGCCCATTTGTTGTAGTTGACCAAATCAAAAATTTGGCTTATGGAAATGTAATTAACGTTGTACCTGAAAGAAATAGACTCAACCCTGGGGAGGGAAGGTGGAGAATAGGACATCCAGAGAAATCCTTAACTTAGGAGAAAAACTATCCAAAGTCTTTCAGTTTACTGTGGTGAGCAGTATCCAGGGAGGAAGTGATGCCAAAGAACAACAAAGTTTTCATGACATCTTAATGCATCTATAGGGAAATTTTCAATTAATACATAGAATAAGGTTATCAAGTCAGATCAGCTAATTAATGTATCAGTTTTTGCCTGCACTTAGATAAAAAATTCCTACTTTATGTAATATCACAGTTCATCCCACAGATGTCGGAATAGAATCTCAACATTCAACGGAAGTACAACTCCTAAAGAATCATCTGTTGCAGATATGAAGACAAAATTACTTCACAGAATTTATCCCTCTATAAGAGCGTGTGTAGCCTTCCAGTATAATACTGAGGGAATTGTTCTAATAACTAATAGAAACCTCCAGATAGGGAATTAATTTTTAGACAGTTCCATACCCAGTGGAACACCTACATAGTTCCAAAAAGTAGCCAAGCTTGTAGGCCTGCAAAATTAAGCACAAAAATCTCCATAGGAAGGAAAGATCAGCATAAGCTGAATATTCTCTTAGATTATGTCCAAGGCTGACAACCCTGCATTTCTAAAATCACTTAATAAATATGGGCATACCGTCTTAAATTGTAGTAGTCCAGTACCACATAGCTGTGGAGACTTTCTGGTTATCTAAAAAGAAAAAGTGTTAAGCTTAGTGGTTTAAACAGCTTTCTTATTACATTATGGGAGAAAATAGTCTAAGGCTAAATTAATGCCAAAAAAATGAATTTAATGTGGGTAGAAATTCATAGACTTAAACCTAGATAAAGGGAGGAGACCATGCCTAGAAGGAGACATGCTGTCTTTCTGAGAAGCAAGTGCTATTATTGTCAGGTGGTATGGCAAACTTGAGAGATGAGGAGTCTAATCCAACATTACAGACCATTATTTCCCTTCAAGATTATACTGTAGGGGGAAAATTCACCCTCGTCTGTTTGACATTTATTTCAGAGCACTAAGAGTAAAATGGCTATTCTTTTTGTCAAGACCCATTCTGGTATACTGCATTTAAGCAAATGTTCAAAACCAACTTGCATATCCCTTTGAGCATAAAATTAATTGGTAAGGAAAACAGATACTAAATTGTGTAATTCCACAGTTATAGTACAACAGATTACTTAACAGCTCGTTGATAAGGCAGAATAAGTTTATTTACCATTTACTACAGAAGTCATCTCTCTTCACAGTTACAGTATTTCTTAGTTTCCTTGAAGTCAGTTTTATTTTAAAATGAACAATACAATAGATATAAATATTAAATATCCTCTAACTGTCAAATTAGATACAGCCCTTTACTTTTTTATTTTTTATTATTTATTTATGGTATGTTATCAGGGTATCCCTGTGGTGTATTGAGAAATGCTGTAAGCTTGCTGTGCCAGCTCTGCCTCTGCTGAATTGGTGCCACAGCAGGATGGCCTGAGGAGAGCTAACTGACATCTTGTGTGGCTTTGTGGCTTTTGTCTGGCTCAGCTAAAGCTCAGATCTGCCTGAAATATGCCATCACAACATACCTACACTATCTTCTCCTCACTGTACAGCTAACTCTTGTGGGACAGAACCTCCTAAAAAACTGAAACAGCATCCCTGCAACAGGAGGACTGATGAGGAAAAAGACAATGTGAAAATTCATTAGAAAAAGCAGTGTTAGGTAGTTCCTATGTAACATACCTGACCAATACTCCGTATAAATAGTAAATGCAGTCTCAGCAAGTCTATTGCAAAGTTTATGGAAAAGCCACTTTCCTGCCTGTATGCAATCTGCCTCTTACTTTCTTACTTGAACTGTAAAGTAGCTTTCTGCAATCTGTGACAGAGCTACTACAGTGTGCACATCATCGCTGTAGCATGAGGTACCCTCACTTGTGGTACCGCCTTCAAGGGTGGCTGCCTTCAAGTAGTTCTGAGAGTGACCAACACCAAAGCCCTCAGCAGTTGTTTCTTAACAAGCAAACCCAATCTCATTCAAAACTGGCCTTTGAATTTGCTGGATTACGCTCTGAAACAGAATGGCTGGCTGGCAGTGCAGGTGTGCAAGAGTCAGGGCTTCCTGTGGTTTAAGATAAGACAGACTCCAGTTGGTGCCCCTAGATATTTGACAGTGATGTGGCAACACTGAGTGGTTGCTGATGAACAGGTTTGCAGTGATCATGCCTCTGTTTTCTGTTTTTGTTTTTTGTTTTTATCTTTTCCTCAGGGGAAATCGCTCACATCAAAGAGGTTAACCAGTCTAGTGCAGTCCTACTAAAAGGATCACCTTGTAGCATGGAAGCAGACTCAAATCATTATACATACTTTGTAGCTCACTGATTGCCTGAATCAGAGGACAGTAGAACAAGATGTTGCATGAGCAAGGACCTGACTTGTTTTCTTTTGTGTATACTAAGGCATTACAGACTCCGAGGGACTCTCTAGCCTTTCGATGCCTCCATTTCGAAAACTGTCTGCTCACTTCCTCCTTCATATCAAGCTGGATCTGTGTCTTTTTATTTTCTGCAAGCTCAAGTACAGTGAAAAAAAAGCTTCTGCTAGGCACAGTTTATTAAAAAATACGTCAATCAAAAACTGGAAGAAATGTAAAGAATGCATATATTAATAAATATACATATGGCATCACATTTATTGCACAATAAATTAGCACAGAAGGTTTCATTTCACTGATGTATTCACATTGAGAAAGAAAGCCTGTGTCTTTGTCTGTTGTCTGTATATTCTCTGTTAATGTTTCTTGCATTTATTTTTATACCATATTTAAAAAAGAACACCTTTTACTCCAGATGTATTAAAGTTGATCCTTCCTCTGTAAATTTGTGTATGTTTATATTGTTGTTTTATCTTTCATTAAAATATGCAGAGTCTCTTTCCTTTGGGAAGTTTGAGATTTTAATACTGAATCTGAAGATTAGTCAAGAGCAAAGCCATTCCCAAAAGTTACGTACCTTGTGCTTTCTAAAAAGTGACATGAAATGGCATTTTCTTTCTCTGAGTGACACCTAACCAAACACACTTTATTGATAATCATTTACTCTTCATTTTCTTTTTAGCAAACTAGCAGCAGTGAGACCTTTCCAGCTTGCTCATCATCACATAAGCAAACTTTTCTTTAAGCTAGATCAGTTCTGTAATGGTGCAGTCTACACAGTCTGCTCAGTGATTCAGTTGCTGTCCAAGAGCAGATCAACTGAACTGCATTTTCATAGGAGTGGATGTGATCAAGTCTGGCTGAGAACACGAGTATGCTTTTGCTAAATATGACACCATTTCTTTCTCCTTGCTGTCATTTGTGCCGCAGTGCAACATTTTAAGCTGAAAAGATGGTGGTTTGGAAGTGCTGAGACTAGTGCTCAAACCTTGGGTTGTAAATGAAGAAACTTGCAATTTTAATTCAGGGGCTCAGTTCCAATGTGCTGTTATATGTGTGTCTAATACTGATATTCGCTTAAGAGACCTACTCATAGGTTCACAGGAGCTTGTAGACATTGTTGTCCATGAGACAGTGGATATAGAGCCTTCTGATGCTAAACAGAGTTAGAGCCATAATATCTCTGCTTGCAGAAGAGAAGCATCACCTAATAGATGATGTAAAGATAGTGGCAGAATCTCTGAGTAGAAAAGCAGTGGCATGAACTACGGCAAATAGCTCTGGGGCATTATATGGTGTGTAGGACAAACATACTGAAAGAGCTTTTTTAGCCATGCACAGGACTGGCTCAGGACAGCCAGAGCCAGTACCATCTGTTGTACTCACTTTTGTGTGATATTGATAAACAGAGATCTTGTTCCAGAGGGACTACTAAACCTAAAAATGTCATCTTTCCCCCCGCCCCCCCATTCCTTACACAAAGCAAGCTGGCCGTAGACACAATCCAGCAGTACATTTGAATAGATTAGTGCTGGAGTCATCTCAGTCAGCACCAGATGCCTACTTGCGTTACTGCCACTGGGACAGGGCTGCGGTGGGCAGAAGGGAGCTGAGCTGCCGTAACCCTGACTGCAGCATCCCCAGAGAAGCGGTCTGAATAAACCCAGGAACAAACACATTGTTCATCACTGTGAGTGGCTGCTCCCCCGGCTTTTGCTTGGTTGAGATTTGGGAGAAGGGAAGGGAATTGTTTTTTGTTGTTCTTTGTTTTCACATGCTGCGGTGTTTCTGGTTTCTAACTAGGATAATAATCACTGCGTTAAAGTGTTGCAGTTTCTGTCAGCACAGTGCTTCCGAGCTGAGTTTTATCACAGAACACTGGTAATGCCCATGAGAGCTTGATTTTATCAAGAGCTCCATCTAGGTCAAGTCAAAATATTCACAGTCTAGGGAGGCTAGATGAATTCTAATAAATAGTCACACTGAACCCCAGATCTTAAACTCTGAGATTTAATTTTCCTTTACTGCAGAAATGAGAGCTCTGAGGCATGAACTTGGGGCCAGGATATCCACAGAAATTTGAGCTCTGTTTCACTTCTCAGTGCCAAATGGAGATATTTATTTCCCAACTCCTGCTGCCACCGATTGCATCAGCTGGTATACTGCCTGCTTTTCCTTAGGATTTAACTAATTAGGTACCAATGTCTGCTTTGAAGAATCACTCCCATCAAATAACTAACATTTCAGATTCATGCATTAAATATTTCATACAACTTTACCCTAAGGAAATTATGACGATTATTTCTTCTCAAAGCATTTTGTAGCATTGTTCGGACAATAAAAATATGTGGATTATTTGTATCCCTCGGCCCATTTCATTCTAGTTCTTCTTTTGCCTCAGTAAATATGAAGCTTATATTGAATGGCAGTCTCTTCCTGTATTTGTGCAGGAATTAACACAATAGCTATATGGTAAAAGTATGCATTACAGTAAGGATTTTAAAGTAGCCAGGGAGCTCTATCAAGGTTTCATGTGAGCCTGTGTTACAAGTGATGCAACTCCACCATTACCTGTGAGTGAATTTGGCTGAAAAAGAAAACCAAACAAAACCTGCTCTGCAGACAGTTGATTTTTGAAGGGTTTATTTGAGATCTCTTCATCCCTCCACTGATCACTGTCATCTGTCCGTGCTGCCACAGTGGGAATGGAAACTCCTTGTAGGCACAGTATCCTTTTACTTCCCCACTGAGAAAAGACAGTTGTTGTTTTCCAAACGTTATGAAAATCCACTCCCATAAATTAGGATTAACCCAGGGTAAGGCTTATTTGTTCTTACTGTGGCAACCACCAAGCAGTTAAGTATAGCTTCAGTTACACAGTGGTGTATCCATTAGGAAGTCCAGTGAGGTCACAAATCTGCCAAGGAAAAATAAGGAGCAAAGGAGAAACCCAATGGGAAGGGGCTGTGCTCTTTGCCTCCCAGGGAGAGTCATCAGTCAGCACCTCCTGGCACCTCCCAGGAGGCTGGAAGCATCCTGCTTTTCTTTAAAGGAACCACTTGACCTGAGAACAGCAGAACAGTTGTCAGACGTTGTGTAAGATGCCATTAAAAGCTGCTCGCCGAACCTATGAGACCAAAAAAGGGAAGGAAAAGGCCTTTAAGAGGGAAGGGAGAAGGAGCAAAATGCTGAGCTGAAAGAGCCATGGAGACTGGCCAAAAATTAATGAGCTGAAAGTGAAGACAAACGAAAGAAATGAAAATTAATTGCGGTGACCAGAACGGAACTGATGAGGGAGGAGAAGTCATGCACAGAGCTGTTGGGTGCTGGAGAGGCAGCGTGCCACTGGTGAGACGCCAGCACCAGGCAGGGCTGCCAGCAGAAACCATCCAACAGCATCAGCTGTGGCTGCTCCTTCAGACCTTTTTCTTCTGAAAGAAAGCTCTTAATACCAAATATATGGAATTGCTTTGTTCAAACTGCACCCCTAATATTATTGGAAATCGTAAGGCATAAATGCCAGGTAGTGCTTCAACAAATAACTAACAGGAGAGCAAAAAACAGTTCCAGAAAATGAGAACTGCAGGAATGCATTTAGGATATTTACTTATTAAAAATATGAATGAAAGCCAAAGCAGATGACTGAAGTGAGAGAAGGCTGTTTTATTTAAGTAACAGTTGGGAATAGTCAGTGATTTTTTGTGGCTCTTCCATTTATTTATCTTTATGCCAAGTTATTAGCAGCTGTTTGCATTTAGACTTAAAAATTACCATATTTTTAATTTCCTTTCTAGCAAGAGATGTCATGCATAGAACCAATACCACTGAACTTACTAACTTAAGTGCATAAAACATAGAAATTTTGCTAAAGGGAATTTAATAGCTACAGGGACCTTTCTAAAATAAGGTTTTAATCCCAAGATGTTCAAGGGAAATTGCCAACAGTTTATTTGAACATGTTCTATGTCCATAATTCATTTAAGTGTGTTGCTAAATAGTTCTGATTTGCCTTTTGATCTGACTAGGCTGAACAGATTAATGTTTTTGTCTCCTCTGAGTTGAAGATACATTGAAGAAGCCCAGTAAAATCTTCTTTGCTTCAGTTTATCCCTTTAGTTTTTGATGAGGCTGCTACATTGACTATAATAAAATGTCCCCTCCATTACTGCTCAAATGTGTAAATGGCCACTGTGATGCTGCAGCCCCTTACAGTGTTTCCAAAGGGATAATTCCTTACTGATGTGGGTTGACTCCATCTCCTGGAGATGTTATGGATCTTTTATGGAGGACAGCACGAGGTGGTGCTCCTGCCCTGGCTCTAAGGAGGACGACTGCTGTTCTTGTTGTGCCAGCTGTGTGTCTGCCTATACACACAGTGGCAGAGCTTGCCCCTGTTCCAATAGGTGGTCACTGCTGAACTGTTTCAGCTTACGAGGCGCTGTGATTTCCAAGTCCTTTGTGGTAACACGTAGGTGTTGTTCCCACTGATGTGTAGTGCATTATTCCTGGGTCAGTGAGGTGTCTTCAACTGTCCATTGAGTAGCATCCCAGTTTTTCAGACTGTACTTCTCTTTTACCAAGGTCACTTTTTTATTATTATTATTTTTTAATTTAATCTGTAAAATACTTGTATTCCTTTTTCCTGCTGCTATTTATTTGTATGAGTGTGAGTGAGGAATCCACTGTTCAAACTTTTTAATGCTAAAACATGAATGATAGTGACTGTCTTCATCAGTATTTGACATAAGGGATCTGTATATGCAGATTCTTAAGAGAAATTGCCATGACAATAGACTCTGAGAACCTGCAAAAATTATTTACAAGGGTAAACATGAATAGTAAATATCAAATAATATTCAGACACAATTGTAAATGTTACCTTGTTAGTGGCATTTGCACAATTTTTATTATACATATTCTCTGCTCACAAAATATATTCTGATGCATTCACCTTGTCTCTTTCTTTTTATTTTTTAATTGATTTTGAAATTTCTCATTAGGTTTATCATAGACGTCACCTTTCAAAACAAACACTGTTAACCCTGTGGCTGCTGCTTTTGCTATGTCACGTGAATGAAGCTTTTCATTATTCATGTAACTTTTCTATCCACCTCTTTACTCCTTTCCACCTTTCCTTTTTGAAAGATGCACAGCAATGGCATTTTTAATATAACTTGCTTTTCCACCCTTTTATTGAATGCATAATCTGAAGTCTATGACATTTCTTTAAGTTCATCTATTTTTATGTGCTGTTCTTTATATGGCTCATCTGTTCTTTTAGATTCTCTTTCTTCTCTTCCCCTGCCCCCCAGATAACACCTTTTTAGAATACTCAGTCTCTTATGGTTCTTTTCCTTCACAGTGACCACAAATGCTCTTTGCACTTCCCTCCTCTGTTTTGTGTTTCTTGGACTTGAAAGAAATTGCAAGAAAATAAGGAGAAAACATTAAAGAAAAGGCTGGTCAGCAACTGGAGCCAGGGCTGATTCACACCATGCCTCAGACCATGACCTGATCTTGCAGGACCTTCCTTTCCCATCTTGTTCCCACTAACTCTCCACTCTTACTCCAGCCAGTGCTGCCCCAAACTCCCCGCTTTAGAGGATGGCTGTTAGTGATGACACCTTTGCTGAAAACGCCCTCCAGATCTCTCCATAAAGGCAGGAACCTCATTGGGACTTCTATACTTATATTGAGCATGATTTCACCGAAACAATAATAGAGCTGTTGACCGCCTGGCCTTGTCTTCTTTCTCTCCCAGTTAAACTTGGTTAACATTGGTAAACAGCATATAAATGACATATGTAACTGGAGAAGATGTGTGCCTACACGGCCCAAGTAGATAACAGGTGTGGGTGGAGGAAGGGCCTAGGGTATTATCCTGGGGAGGCCTGACGGGCAAGCTCTGATGTAGACCCGAAAGGAGATAGGAGGGAGCTAGATATTCCTTAGCTCACGTGCATTGGCCAGGTATAGACAAAAGGAAGTCCAGCTGTGTTACTTCGGATGGGGTGGAGGTGCAGAGGTTGGTCGCTGCAGGCATTTGTAATTCAGAGTAATCAGGAGCTTGGATTTCCCTCCAACCAGAGAGAGGTGGGAGGATCCCCAGGGTGATGCAGAACACCTGGGTCTCTTAACAAGGAAAATGTCTGTGGGAGACAGAAAGGGAGCTTAAAGCTCAAGATCAGCAAGTGTTTATAAATATTGATCCATGCTGGTTTGGGAGGTACTATCAGTGAAACTAATGAACTGGTGTATGGAAGCCCATATTGTACAGGCAGCTTTCTGAAGGAAGAAATGTAAGTCTCTAGTTTCATCAATAGATAGCCTTTTTAAAAAATGTTCTGGTGTTTTAAAAGGTGACACTATCAGTCAACTGTTGAATATACAGTGAAGGTAATTAGGCAGATAATGTTTACTTAATGATGAAACTGGTTTCTAGAAAGTCAGTTTTAGGGATGCATTTGTAATTGTTAAGGCAGTTTAGGTTGGTCCTTTTCTTCTTTCACCCCACCTGAATTGCTTAACTAGCCTTGCTGGGTCTCTGGCTAGATCTGCTCTCTTGACTCCCTTATTTTTTTTCCTTATCCTTTTCTGTCTCTGTTCCAAAACCCAGATGTGGGGCATTCACTGCAGCTGTGCTCCCACTTGGTGCATGTGTGGGCAGGAGGGATTTTGATTTCAATGTTTATTTTTTTTTTTTTTTTTTTTTTTGCCTTTAATGGGAATGCATACTGTCAGACTTTCACTTTGTTCCAATGAGTTTCTTTTCTGATTATTTCTAAAATATCTGTTGGTCAGAGCTGTCTGGAACTAATGACAAACTAACTGACCCCTACTATCTACTCTGACCTCACTGCCACATTAAAACTGCACTTTGGGGTTCCTGTCTACAAGGAGAGCTGAGTAGCTGCTGATCTCCCAGTGCCTCTGGGGGCATCTCCCACTGCGTCCTCCTGCCCCAACCTCCCAGCAGACTTATGCTGCAATTGGAGATGTGAAACCTGCCAGGACTGACTTGAAGTGCAATCAATTTTTGCTCAGTGGGTGCTATCACGCTTGCTACCTGGATGTCAGCTGTGTCACCTCTTTGATGCAATTAAGGTGTGTTTTTTTGTTTGTTTGGTTTTTTTTTTTTACTTCTGAAAGATGTTTCTGATGACTTCTCTCTCTCCTGCCCACCCCACCTCCTCTGTGGGGTGTGCATACGTGTCTCTTGGAAGCTTTTGAAGTCTCTTTCCACCAATGGCACAGATGGGGCAGAGCGGCTTTGATCACTGTGTCTGTCTTTTCATGAGCCCTAGAAAAGAAAAATGAAGGGTTTGGAAGCTGAGAGACCCAGAGAAACGAATAGAACAAGAGAGGAGGAATGAACAGAGCACAGAAACAACCTCTGCAGCAGCGGCACTGGTGCCTGTGTTACAGCCACCAACTTCTGCCTCCTGCGAGTGGCTGTGGGTGGCTGCTGCCCCCGCTCCGTGTGTCCCAGTAAAGCTCTGGGGGAAGCAGCAGAGGAGAGGGAGATGTGGAATGCACACACTTGCTGTTACTGCTCAGCACAGAGAAATAAAAGGCTGAGGTCAGACACCAGAGGAGCTTGGTCTGCGTGCTCTTCAAACTGCGCTGAGCCCACGGTGTTTACTTTGCATCTAAAGAAAGTTTGCATTGTGTAAAAGAAAAGAAGAAGAAAAACAGCTACATTCCTGGTGTGGCAAAGACTTATGAAGTTGCCACTGTGTCCGTTTCTTAGCTCTGACAGCACCTGTGCCAGGATGGAGCTCTGTGCCCCTCGTTGCCGAGGCCCTGAGGTCCTGTGGCCACCTGCAAGTTCCTACTCAGTGGGAGAAACACTGCCTGCAGCACTCAGCACCCGTCCTCAGTGCCATGCCATGCTGGCTTCTCATAGCAGCTCTCCCCTGGGCTCTGCAGCACTCTGTTTATTGGTACTGACGTGGCAGCACCAGCAGAGCCAGTGTATCAGCACCCATCTGCCACAGTATGGCCAAGATTTTAATTCTGCTGAGGATGAAAGTATAATCAGAGCAGTAGCACTCACTTGGACTTGCATAATAGTTTAACATACAAGTTTTGTACGTGCATTGGATGGAACATTTTTGGTATCCGTTACAGCCTGTCATCTAAGAAATCTAAATAGAGCATAAAATCAAAACCAGAGGACGCAGCATCAGTCAAAGCAATTTTTTTTTTACCATAGTAAAGCAAACAGTTTGGTGCTGTAGAAGGGAGGGGGTGTTTGTTTTGGCTTCTTTTTTTTCTTTTGGGGGAGGAGGAACGGGGGCTGGTTTGTTTTTGGTTCGCTTGCTTGCTCGATTCTTCTGTTATTTCCTTCCTCCCCTTCCCCAATTGTTCTGAAGTGATCGTTTTCCCTTTCTTTTCGTTTGGACTTTCCTCCTGGTTAAGCCTTGCTGAGCACTGCTGCTGACGGAAAGAAAACACAGAAAGCCCCTTTCGTTTCACCAAGCCCTCTCTCGCTCCGGCGCTGCCGGGAGCGGCCCTGTCTCTCCCCGCCCTGGCCTGGGCGGCTGCTGACACCTCGCGGGGGCGCGCGGCCCCGCAGGCGGTGGCGCTCACCGCGCGGTGGCGCTGTGGCGAGAAACGGCGTCGCCAGCCGGAGACTCGGGGTCGGAGTGGGGCCTCGGGAAAAGGCGTGTGTGCTAACACACGGGTTTCTCGGGCACCGATCTCAGGCTGCATTTGCCCTCTTCCCCACGCCGTCCGTGCGCTGGGATTGCTGAGAAACAGCCTCTGTTACTTCAGCCATCTCCGTCTAATGTTGTTTGTTTTTTTTTGCACACAGAATTGCAGCTTTACCCCCGAGGGCTGTGTGGGATCAACAGGCCGTACTCTTCGGTGTCCTCTGAAGTGTGTTTGAGGGAGCCTTTTCTGTGGAAAATCGTGTAGTGGGAAGATGGTCTTCCCCTCTGAAAGTTATGGGATGGAAGGAATGGCTTTGTTCCACCCCAGCCCTTGTAACAGACAGTTAACTTTCATTACACGATGCTTAATGAAAGAAATGTATTAAGTACTTATATGTAATATTTGTTTTTATGTCTGGACCAGATGCTATGTAAAGCAACTGTCCTGGCTTTAGGGAATGGAGAGAAGTTTATCTTTGCTTGGATGTATGGCACTCCCCTTTGGGATGGTGTCATTTAGTAATTTCTGCCACATGTTGTTATGAGCAGGACGTTTTTGTTTCCTTACTGTGTTTCCCTCAAGTCCTGCTGGATAATATTTCAGATGGTCACGGTCAGAAAAAGCGTGTGACAACTTCCAGATGTGAAAATAATCAAAGCGATCTGCAGATCTGAGGGAACACACCAACAAACAAATGAAGGATAACTTGAAGGGCTGCACTCGAAGTGGGGGGTCACGTTCTGAGGTGGGGCAGCAGGCAGGAGGACGTTCCTGGAGTACCCGGAGACTTCACTCCTGTCTGTGTCCTTTGGTAAAGCTGAGAGTCCAGTGATGCAGCTGGGCAGGCACAGGAACCAAAAACAAGGGGTCTGGTTGTGGCTTTCACACAGCTTGGAGCTGTGCTGGCTTCCTAGGGAGCGGGAGGACTGATGGTTGTGCTGGTGAATGAGTGTAGCCATGTGGTGCTGCATGTACAGAGCAGCAGGCTGCAGGCTGCATGTGGCTTACTGCTACGGAATGGGCAGCGCAGTGCTGTCCTTGGCCCCTGTAGAAACAGATCTCCCACCCCACAGTGTCCTACAGCAAGTCTGTTGGTGCCTTTGTCTACATGAGCATGGGAGTACCTGCTGCAGACAGCGCGTTCTTTGAAACAGATGTGCTCTGCTGCTGCCTGCTGTGTGCGTGACTGGCACAGCGCTGCTGGAAAACTGGTCTTCAAAGCCTCCTGTGAGGAGCATTCACAGAACAATCATTAGTAGCAGTATTGCCGCTATCACTGCTACTGCTGCTCCTAGTAACGGGCATGATTGAGTGATGGTTTTAGGAAGGTCAGTTTGCTTAAACTTGATTATCTTGAAGCCTTTTCCCATCTAGATTATGCAATGGCCCTACCAGTAATGCTACTATAACTAGTAATTTGTGCTGGCTCAAAACCTGTCAGCTGATGATGGAGGAAGGAAGATCTGATTGCTTCCAGGGAAATGCTGGATTTTTGGAAGCTGCTGTGATTCCTGCAGGTCATTTAGTGACAGAGCTGATGTTTTTGAAGCATTACAATGTGGGAGACGGCTGCCAAATACTCTTTTTCCTTCCTAGCAAGGCTTTACATAACTTTTTGTGCAATCCTATACCATCTTTTACCACTTGGGAGCTACTGATGAAGCAAGCTAGCAAACTGAGATGCATGCTAGGAAACGAAACATTTTTGTGACAGTTTGTCTCTCATCAGAGGTGGCTTTTGTCAGTCCAGATCTCCTTACTGCCTTCTTCAAGGATTTGCAGAACTGGCAAGATTGTTCTTTGACTTTGCACTAAGAATCATGTTGTACCTACATAGAAATTGAAAAGAGCAATATCCTTCTCACCTGGGATATCAGATCATGGTGCCCATCTGCATGGAGCAGAAGCCCAAGCCAGATAACTGTTGGAAGTGGTGTGGTGGGCTTGGAGGCAGCATTCCACAAAAGAGGCAAAGAGTCTGCAGAGCATCCATGGACCCAAAGGTGAGGAGGTGCTACAGCTCACAAGGATACAATATCCTGATGCGCTGAAAGAAAGTGTTGGCCATGACCTGGGCTGTGCAGAAGATGTTTATGATGATGGATCATCTCTGTCCCAATTCATGGCTGTAAGACAAGGGTAAAAATGTCTTTTAATGTGAAGTTTGGCAGCCTATGTTCATCTAGTTGGAATATCAAAATCATGAGCATCCATCATTTACAATGTGGTTTTAAAGACT
>PPHD01013190.1:0-17508 GCA_002909625.1 Bambusicola thoracicus | reverse complement strand
ACTCCATTCTCTAGGTCATCAGTGAAGATGTTACGCAGGACTGGGCCCAGTATTAACCCTCAGGGCACTTCACTCATTACTGGCCTCCTAGCAGGCTTTGCACCACTGACCACTACACTCTGGACCCAGCCATTCATGCAGTTTTTGATCCACCTTGCTATCTATCCATCCAGCCCATACATCAACAACTTCTCTATGAGGCTCTAATGGAGGGCAGTGTCAAAGGCCTTAGTGAGGACCAGGAAGAGAATATGCACTGCTTTCTCCTCCTCTGTCAGGTTGGCCATTTTATTGTGGAAGCTTATCATCAGAAATGACTTCTATTTGGTGAAGCCATACTGACTCTGACACTCCTGGTGATTTTCTTCTCCTTCATGTGCCTGGAAGTGATTTCCAAGACGAGCTGTTCCATCATCTTCCCAGGGATAGGGATAAAGCTGACCAGCCTGTAGTTGTCTGGGTTTTCCTTCTTGCCCTTCTTGAAGATAGGAGTAACGTTCACTTTCCTCCAGTCTTCAAGCACTCCTAGCATTTGCCATAATTAATTAATAATGGAGAGCGAGCTCACAGTGACATCTTCCAGCTGCCTCAGTACTTGTGGGTGTCTCCCATCAGGGCCCATGGTCTTACAAATGTGCAGTTTGCTTAAATATTCCCTGACCTCAACCTCTTCTGTGAAGATCTTCCTTGCCTTCCACCCTTATAAATTCCTAGATTCATTTCTGCTTAAAGGCTGCCCCAAAGTAGGAGCAGGCCAAAGGACCAGGCAGCTGGAGGCCATGGTTTAGAGATGTACATCCATTACACATATAGGGCAGCAAATAAAATTTCCCATAGGCTGACTCCTTCAAGAGCCCAGCTATCTTTTTAATCAATGAGGATGGCCTCTTTTATGACACACACTGCCCCACCAGTCCTGAAAAAGAAAAACCAAAGGTGGGAGGTTGTACTATTTAGCCCGAGGCACTGACTCAACAAAAGTACCAAGCAGCAGGGCCCACATTCAGCCCCATGCAAGTCATGGGGAGCAAAGATGAGAGAGCATCTAGGCAGCACCTGCTGTTGCCCTGCTCTGGGAATCCCCACTACAGCAGCATGTAGCAAAGAGGAGTAATTATACATTAAAATCTGCAGTTCTAGTAAAACTCACTCTTACACCTTCAGAAGACTTGTGTATAACTTTTAACTGTTCCCAAGCCCTTCTATTATTTTTCATCCGTTACAAAATTGCTGGATAATTACAATAAATGTGCATGCGGGGGTTGGCTCTTTTAATTTCTTTTTTAAATCTCCTAGTTAATTTTTAATAGCAGCGGTGGCAGCTCTGCTGAGGGGCTGTAGGGCTGCTCTGCTCACCGCCCCAGGTATAGCAGCATGGCTTCACCCTGCTGGAAGCCTCGGTAGCAGCCCACACAGGTCCTTCTTTCCACCCCTTTGCTAAGGAAAAGCTCTGTATTACTACCCTGCAATTAATCAAGGGCCTTTCAGTGCAAAACAGTTATTCTGTGCGGTGGAAGGGATAGCTGCATCACAGCTTGCATTGCTTCACCTCACCTAGAGAAGACGTGAGCATAAAGGCCAGACTCTAAATCATTTTCACACATGCTAATACAGCTGCTGCTCCCAGAGAGGCTGGGGAAATCAGGAAGCCCATGTGGATGGTCTCCACCTATCTCTTTCCAGACTACTTAGGATCAGAAGAGAGCAGGCTTGTGTCTCGTATCTCATCTGGAATGCTGGAGGTCCTGGCTGCCCTTCCTGCCTCAGTGGGCCACCCCAAGGATGTTCATGCAGGTCTCCTCATCACCAGCCCTGCTGTGCTAAACTGAGACCCAACACCCAGATTAGATCCCTCTGCAAAAAGGCATGGTGGGGGCAGGATATCTTTCTTGTCACATTTCTAAATGAGGCCTTCCTCCTCAAATACATGGCAAGCTCCTCTGAGCTTTAATTGTAGCGTGGTCTCTGTGACCTGCTTTCAAACTGCCTCTGACCATCACCATGCTGCAGAAATGATTTGCCCAGGAAAGGAACTTCTCTGAGCTCCATTGTGATGCTCTGCTGAGCCCTGCAAACACGACTGCAGGAAAGATGAACCACCTGCTTCCCTTCTCCCCACGGCAGCACAGATCCAAGCATTTCTTGTGTGTTAGCAAGGAAACAAACAGAAACCAAATGGGACATACAACTCAAATGGAGCCTAGGGATGTCCTCACAGGTCTATCTGTAAGCAGTGCCCCATCTGGAAAGAGAAGAGCGAGAATGCATGCAAGACATTTCCTGCAACATTGACTATATTTACTTCATCTGTCCCATTTTAAAACCTTCAGCAGTAAAACCACATCACCTGAGCAGAGGCCTTTTGGTGTGAGAAACAAAAACTTAGGTAAACCAACCACATTTACTTGAGGACTGATAGGAAAGCTGTGCAGGTTACATACTTTCAGAGTCTGACAGAGGACATGAAAAAAGAAAATGAAACTCTGGAAGGGGAAATTTAAGAGGGAAGTGGGTGATAGGTGTATTATTGCACACTTAGCACTGATTAATGGCGACCCTTGAAGTCAGACACACACCACCCTTCCTCTTCTCACTGGGGAAAGGGCATGGGTGAGCGTCAGACATGAACCAACCAACCTTGTCGCTGGCTCAAGCTCAAGGAAGGATTTTGGTCCTTGAGCGGTGGTGTCATGTAGGAAGGTCACAAGCCTCATCCCTTGGGGTGAATATTTCCTCTTCCTTGCACTTGAAGTGTCTTGCAGGGATAGGTACAAGGTGCACCAAGTAAGGCAAAACAGCCTGTGCCATGTAAATGCCTGAGCTTAAGGGTGTCTTCCTTTTGTGGCAAGGTCCAGACTTGCCTGCTGTCTGCCTCCTGCCATGGACAGGAGTGGCTCTCTCTGGGATAACTGCTGGAAGGACATCAACTAACAGAGCTGCTCTGATTTCTTGTAGTCAGGATCCCAGCCCAGCTCACTTCGGTGGAAGCCTCATTGAGGAGGAGGTAGAGTTAAGTGACGAAGAAATCAAGCTTATCAAGGTCCAGCTAGTTAGAGGAAATGCAGCAGCCAGAGTACATGCCAATATTATTAATGCCTTTTTTGTCTGTATCTTAGAGAGGGTTTATTTTGGCAGCTGCAAAATGTGTTAAAAAAATGTCCTTGTGGTATAGGTTGCATAGTCCATCGAAGAGAGCCAAAGCTACTGGAACACAACAGCACTGGAGTGCTCCAACAGCTGAAGGCAGAGCAGAATCCTCACCTGGCAGAAGTCCACCCAGCTTCAGCAAATCCAACGGCACTGCATCACTTTACACTCACCAAGCATCTGGCCCCAGTGAGTTGTTTGGTCTGTTCATTGTTTTTTTCTAACATGTCCTTTGGGTTTCTCATGTTTCATCTACAACAAGGTGGCTTTTTGGATGCCTGAGGGATCCACAGATCCACCATATTGTCATCAAACTCTGCCAAACACTGTAGTGGTTCAGCAAGCCGTGATGGGCTCTTTGGAAACCAAGCCTTCCTCTTAGTGTCAGTCAGGATTTCTCTTCTCTAAGAAGAGACCAGGCATTCAGGCATCTTCCAGGAGCAAGCTCAGATGTAAGAAGTCTCAATTTGCCTGTTACCATTTGAGCAAGTTTTTCTTCTCTCCCAGAACTTCTTCCACAAAAAGCATTGCTATAGAGGGCTAAGAAAAATGAGCCAAATAGGTTGGCTTGTGGTGCACAGTGACTCATCAATTAATCAATAAAAAATGACAGATTTGCATAATTAGACAAATTTCAACCACACAAGTGCCTCTTGCATGCCAGGGAGAGATTGCATGATGAGAGATGCATGATGTCTTTCCCAGTGTCCAAAGACAGCAGACTGGAGACCATGGGCTATCAGTGATGGTGTCCTAGAATCACAGAATCATTAAGGTTGGAAAAGACCTGTAAGATCATCTAGTTCAACCACCAACTCATCCCCACCATACTTACTAACCACATCCCTCAGTGCCACATCCCCATGGTTCTTGAACAGCTCCAGGGACAGTGACACCACCACCTCCCTGGGCAGTCTGTGCCAATTCTTCATCACTCTTTCTGAGAATAAATTTTTCTTTATATCCAACCTGAACCTCTCCTGGCACAACTCAGGGTCATCAATTCTCATCCTCTCGCCGTTAACTGGGAATGGAGGCCGACAACCCTTCACTTCTCTACAGCCTCCTTTCAGGTCTGCCCCTCCTAGAGAGGTCAGGGTGATGGCTCCTAAAATGGATGGCAAAAATGTGCAGTGGATTCCTCTTTGTTTCTCACTGACCTGTTAGAAAACTTGGCTCATGTGCACTTTCATCCAGGTGATAACCAGCATATTTCCCGGGGAGCTTACCAAAGGAACGGCTGTCATAGTAGCACAGACAGATGGACACCTTTGTGATCCTATGGAAATGTGACTACAGTAGCCATCCCTCCCTGTGAGCTGGGGTTACATGTGAGCATGGTGTACATTAGCACAGGAGTGAAGTGCCTTTGCCATGCTGTGGTTCACTGTTTCTGTGGCAGATGGGAATCTCTCCGCACAAACCACTTCCCTGGCAGGGCCAAATACATCCTTCTCTTTGACTGCAGGAGGAGACACCAAGTCTGACCAAAAGCACTTCCTTACAGGATGCAAATAAAGCTTTAAAGAGAGTGAACCATCAAGAAAATGAAAAGGAACAGCCACTTCAGCAGTACATCAGGCGTGCTTGGCATGTGTCTCAAGCCACACACCGCTAGGACCATCTGGTGACAGCAGGTAGGCTAGTACATCCAAAACAGGCTTGCTCTGGCCAGTGGCATGTGACAAGAGCTTTGTGTCCCTGGAAGATAATGCAGGTGATGAAGGCAAGCAGTACTGAATGCATCCTTCTCAGGCAGCTGTCATGGCTTTCACTGAATAATTCTCTCTCTCCTAACTTGCTATAACCAGGGAACTGTTGCTTGGCCAACTGTAAGGCCCACCCTGTGTCTTCAGATATGCTGCTACTTGGTCCCTCTAGAGCTCCTCCCTTCCTCTGTTCAGCCTCACACAGCCACTGACCTATGAGTCCCTTCTCCTTGTCCCAGTATGACATTCAAATCCAGCCACGAGAGAATCCAGTCTTGGCCAAGGCCAGCTTTGACTTCATGGCAGGTGCCTCTGCAGCCTGTGGTGAGGACGGCTCTGGTGACAATGCATCCCTTTGCATTTTAGCCTTGTCATGGCTCCATCAGCTCTGCCATCAGCAAGATGGTGCCTGCAGCAATCCTCACAGGGGAGCAGGGATTCCCTTTGCTGCATTTTCCACACACACATCCGCATCCTGGGCTTCCTTACTTCAGCCCTGCAAGCAGCAAAGGAGCTGAAACTGTACCCGTTGCGTTGCTATTGGCCACTCCATCTTCTCTCCCCCTACTCTCCCTTCTGCCACCCCCACTTCATCTCACATTTTTCACATTTCTGGGGATTGTTTTTCACCTCGCAGTGCTTTCTGGAGCTTGCCCAATAGAAATAAATGCAGCCTGACCATCGCTGGTGGGGCATGGCGGGGGGGGGGAAGGTTACACTCTCAGTAAATTTAGCCTCTCACTGACAGATTTATCTCCCTTAATCAGAACCAAGTGTAGTTAGTGAGGTTTGTTTTTGTAGACTGAACTTCCCCAAAGTCAGTGCACACACACCTCCCCCTCCCTCCCCAATTACATAAATGCTTTTAGTTAAGAGCTAATTTCCTGGAGTGTGTGCCAGTGCTCTCTCCAAGCAAACAAAACAAAGACGACACATTAAAACAAACCAGCATTTTGCATTGAGAGGAAAGTTTATGCTAATAAAAACCCAGGAAAGAGAAGGTGACCAAGGGCCCTTTTCCCCATTTCTCCTCCTTCATTTATCCATGTAGGACTGAGCAGACGCCTTTCCAGCCCTCAAACACAGGGTGTGCTGGTATACAGGCTTGACAAAGGAGAATGGCTTTAAACTAAAGGAGGGAAGATTTAGATTGGATGTCAGGAGGAAGTTTTTCACTGAGAGGGAGGTGAGGTGCTGGAACACATTGCCCAGAGTAGTTGTGGGTGCCTCATCCCTGGGGGTGTTTATGGCCAGGTTGGATGGAGCCCTGGGCAATCTGACCTGGTGGATGGCAGCCCTGTCATGATAGCAGGTTGGAAACTGATGTTCTTCGAGGTTCCTTCCATCCCAAGCAGTTCTGTGGTTCTATGAATCTACACTGCTTGCCTTTCCTCCTTTTGCAAAATCCCATTTCACTCAAGTTGATATATTTTCAGCCAGAAACCAAGACGTGCCTTTCATTAGGCAGGCGAGCCTGGCAGATGCACCAGGAGAACTGCACAGCTTCCCTATTTAAATCCAGGCTGTCTGCTCCTGTCCTTTCCTCATCCCACACTCACACATTAGCACCACCCAACTGTCCCATCCCGTCACAGCTTGGATCAGCAGGGGGCTGATGGAGCCAGGGCTTGGCTCTGCAGCCCTCCCCTAGGAACAGTTTGGAGGCTGTGTGGTGGGAGAGACTTCGTGGACATCTTCCTTCGTGGGCTCCTCCTCTACATCTGTCCACGATCCTGCTCTAACATTTCCCTTTCGATTTAATTCCCGTTGCGCTATTAATTAAGAACATTTCCAACACGTGCCAGCCTGGAAAGAAATGTGCTGTAATGACCAATTTTCTTCTGTTTCAGTTTAAAAGATTGCTTTTTTTACTGAGGTCCTAAAATGCAACCAAGCCTGTAAAGAACAGATTTGAAGAGAAAAAAAATTTGGTTTTGGACTCCAGTAAGGCTCAATAAACTCACATTAGGTTTTAGACAGGTGGATCATGCCAAGGGCAACCATGACTTCAGCCTCTCTTTATTTCTGTGTGTCATGCATGAGGAGCCTGGATAATGTGAGTGAGTCATATTCCTTCTCTGTTTTCTTCGGGCCATGCTGGTTGTCAGATAGGAGGCTGACATTTACTTTAGGAAGAAAAAAAAGAAGAGAGGAACAGGGAGGGAAGCCCAGGCTATCTCTGGTCTCATTACGATGTTCCCATGATCATCAAAAGCTCCTACTGAATCTGTTCTAGAAAGCATCACTGGTCCCATGCTCTGTAGCTCTTTTGGCAGACCGGGGGGTTGATATGGAAGGCAGAGCTGGAAGTGAAGCAGTTACCACCATTTGTACTCTAATGTCTCTTGTGGCTACCAGGCTGGGCCAGACATAAAAGCTAGAGCAGATGCCTTTGGACTCAGAGACACAGGGGAATGGGATGAAGAGCGATCGTACAAAGCAGATGCAGCTACCTAGGTAGGGTCTTGGGCTCCGGGCCTCTCCCTTTGTGCCTGCAGAGCAGCCCTGAGGACACATCTTTCCTTTTCTCAGTCATGGGCACTGACTTCTTTTCTGCACAGACCATGATGGTTCATCCTGGCGGATCCCCCCAGTCATCCAGCCTCCATCGTGGCAGAAAAATTGGTACTTCCAGCTTCTTCTCTTCCTAAATCAGGTGAGTAAAGTGACTCAGATGAGTAATGCAACCCTGGTGAGCCACTTGAGGTACAGACAGCTCAACCTGCTCAGCTGCGTGGTCACGCAGCCCTCCAGAGCCCACATTTTGGCTGCAGTTCCCAGATGTGGTCGAAAGGTACACAGAGAGATGAGGAGGGATGCTGTGGGCTGCCTTCACTGAAAGGGTCCACAAAGACCATCACAGGACAGCTGAGTTTGGCCTGTAATGGGACGAGGTGCTGCAGGCTGTGGCATCCAAAAGGACCAGATCTAATCACAGCCCATTTTGGCTTTCACATATTAACTAGTCTGGGATGAAGGCTACCATTAGAAAAGCACTCTGCTCTGACCTGCCCAACCCATGGAGTCATCAGAAAGGGTCGCTTGTGCCCTGTTAGTTTGTTCTCCCTGGCATGCTTTCCTTTCTGTTGGAACACAGGAAATTAAGAGGATCTGGGAGGATGAGACAAGGCATTTAATAAACTGATTTCTTATAGATCAGCCCATCTCTTGGTCTCCCCACTGCTGCCCCTGTCTCTGCAGCAACAAAGTGCAGAATGAACTTCAATAGCCTGGTCACACGTAGCTTCTGCTGCTTACCAGCTCCAGCTTCTGTGGCCAATCCCAGGCAGCTCCCTGTTCCTGGTCCTTAGTGGGAAGATTTGACCTTTGAAGGGTACAGTGGTGGACTGTACTGAGACCTCCGTGCCTCCCACTAGGCATGAAGCTTGCAGGACCACCTGCACCACCACGGCGCTGCCCTCAGCCCACTGTTAGCATGGCATGGAGCTGTGTCAGGGGAGGGTCAGGTGGGTGTCAGGAAAAGGTTCTTCACCAGGGGGGTATGGAACGGGTTCCCCAGGGCAGCAAGCACAGCACCGAGCTGCCAGAGCTCAAGGAGCTCTCAGACATAGGGTTTGGCTTTGGTGGTGCTATATGGGGCCAGGGGCTGGACACTGATGATCCTTGTGGGTCCCTTCCAACACAGGTTATTCTGTGATTCTATGACTCTTTGCTTTCTATACTTTTAACACATCATTATCTTACACACCGTGGCATTTAGAGGCAGAAGGCACCAGCCATGCTCCAGACCCAGCCGCCAGCTCCCATGGCCTGTGCAAACCTAGGTGGGGCTGTGCTTCCATTACAGCGCCATTAAGGCTTTCTTTTCCCGCTGCTGCAATTAAGGATGAATTCTTCTGCTTCCTTTTGCATTCAAAATGTTAGGTCTGGCCAAGAGAGTTGCTCAAGCATAGGCAGCTTAGCTGTGCAGAAAGAGAGGTTACAGCAGCTGGGAGAAATTGCAAAAGATGGAAGAAACCACACAGGGGAGAAGTGCATTTACGTATGTTATGAATTACCAAGGGCTGAGGTGGAGTCCCTACCCTGTGACATCTTTAATCCCGACTGGGCATCTTCCTATGGGAAACCGCCCCAGACCTCCCCGTTTCTCAGCCTAACAGCAGTTTTTCTCCTTGCCCTCTGCAGGCGAGCAGTAACTCCATCTGTATTCAGGACGGAGCAGAGGCACGTACCGGACTGGGCAGCCTGCAGCAGGACGCAATGCCTTGCTCCGGCTGACGGCTGCTTTCAGGGGTGCAGCAGAGCAGAGACCCCCAGAGGGAAGGCTGTGCTCTGATCTTTGCCTCACATCAGAATTCCCCTCGTTCCCCCCAGCGGGCAGTGGGCACGTGGGACTATTTTTAATCTCGGTTTGTTTTTGTAGCTTTCCCAACGTTGCGGAGAGCTCGGTGTGACTGCGGAGCAGCACCGTGATTCCACCTGTAGCCCTCCAGCCCAGGGTACGTGAAGCCCAGGTCCATTCCCGTGCTGCCTCTGCAGAAGTGTCACCTCTCCCACGACACAGCCGTTTCCAGGGAATATCCCCTTCCCCATCCCCAAGCGAAGCAGCAGCTAATTAGGAGCTCTCTTGCATTGCATCGCCTGGTCCCGAGCTGTTGGCTAGCTGATGAACTGCTAAATGCTTCTTTATTTCTTGCTACTGTTAGAGATTAACCTACGGCTTCAGTGGCAGAGACCCCGCAGCAGAGGCTGCATGGAGGGGGAGGGACGCAGAACAGCATCCGCACCGGTGCCCACCCCGCTGCCCGCAGATGATGGACACAGAGCGTGGGGGTGGATACGGTGCCGTAACACCGTGCTGGAGATCAGCGTAATCGTGCAGAGGGGAAGAGGGAAAACGCAGAGCAAGGAAGAGACCCAGCTGATTTCCCCGCTGAGGTGGGAGCTGAGTCTTTGCAGACACTGCAGGATGCCCTGCAGAGGTGAGGCGTTGCAAGAGACCTGGTCAGGTTGCTGCTGGACTTGATGATCTTTAAGGTCTTTTCCAACCTGAGCAGTTCTATGATTCTGCGATGACATCTGCGAGGCCACTGACAAAACATCACCAGGATCTGAGACCCCATCCTGGGGCCATTCACACAATGACAGCAGGTCACCTTCAGTGGCTCCTTCCTACAAATACAAGGACATGGCTACCTCGCCCCCGTGCTCTCCCATCCTTCAGGGCAGACCCTCTTAGAATCAGAGAATCACAGATTCATTCCGGTTGAAAAAGACCTTTAAGATCCCCAAATCTAACCCCAACCCACCCCACCATGCCCACGTCCCTCAGTGCCACATCCCCACAGGTCTGGAACGCTTCCAGGGATGGTGACCCCACCACCTGCATGGGCAGCTGTGCCACTGCAGCACTGCTCTTTCTAGAAAGAAATTGTTCCTAATAACAAACCTGAACCTCTCCTGGTACAACTTAAGGCCATTCTCTCTCATCCTGTCACTGCTACTAGGGAGCAGAGGCCGACCCCCACTTCCCCACAACCTCCTTTCAGGGAGCTGTAGAGAGCAATAGTGTCTCCCCTGAGCCTCCTCTGCTCCAGACAGGCTCCCATCTCTTCCAAATGGGACAGACCAAAATTAAATGGATAGCTCAGATGGCAGCACAATCCCTACCCAAACCACCCCAAGTGGGGAGGTCTGTACCTAAGCAAGCTGGGGTTGGGGTTATTCTTTTAGCCACCACTGATCTACAGGATGGTGCCTTGGCAGGCACAGCAGGGAACTGGAAGATCCCCATTAGCTGATGTGTGGACATCGTTCCAGGAAAGGCAATCCATTTATCAAAGTGCCTGCAGCTCCCCGGTTCAAGGCAGGTGAAGCGCTAATAAATATCAAGCAAAGCAAGCGAATCAGACTCCAAAGTAGCTTAATAAATAAAAGGCTATTAAAAACAAAAAACAAAAAACACGTGCAGGTGCTTGCCAACTTTCCTTCTCTGAGCGCTGGTGCTTTGCATTCCCATGTCAAAGGGAGAGCTCACTGGTAGAGCTGCTGGTTCTCACTGCAGAACCCAAATGGTGGCAGTTTCAAGCTGAGATGGGATTGAAGGTTGTTTGTTTTCTGGGTAAACACCTCCCCACTGTCACACCCATTCTGAGGATGCAATCGGAGCATGCCCAGCTCCATCCAACCACGCCGACATCCAAAGGCCAAAGGTCCGATGCATGCTGTAGGCTGCACAGATGTGGCCAATTGAGAAGTGCTGCCTCTCAAAGCAATGAGCTGCTATGGCAAAAGTATGAGCTGCTAATTTACTGAAACACCCCCACAGAGTGCATTTGGAGCCCTCCAGCCATCCTGGTTTCATGCAGGAGTGAGGTGCCAGGATGGGGGACGCCGCCTTCTGAGCTTTGACCAACTGCAGGGTTTTTTAAAGTCACTTGGATACGTGTCTTGAGAAGACATATTAAAGCCATGGCAGCTTTCTCCAGGGAACTATCAGGATGATTTTATTTGGCCAGAAGTCGGTAACAGGGTCAGACTGTCAGCTTCTATTAAGATTTGGACGTGCGTCACACAATGGGAAGCACTTGGCTATACCGCTTCTCATTAGATTGCCTTATGACGAACCCCTTCGTGAACTTACTCCACGTGGCTGATCCAAAGGCTGTGATCCCCGCTGGGATGCTCACCATCACCCAGCTTAGTCCTGCCCTGCCCAATTCCTCCTCCCAGCGGGATGAAGCACTCACACCAGGGACGTTCGGGGCTGATGGCTCAGCGTGAGGCTTTCTCTCCACTTCTCCTGATTGCATTCCTTCAGCCAATGCACACCTTTCTGGGTGCCAGGTCCAGGCGCATCTGCCTTGCATCCTGTCAGCAATGAGAGCTTGGCATAAGAGCTTTCCATCTTCATTCGTTTTTAGTATCTCGTAATTTATCACAGTCAATTAGGCTGCCCCTGGCTGAGGCGTCTCAGACAAGCCAGCTGGAGGCCTCCTGCTCTCCCAGAGCAGATCCCCTGCACAGGGATCTGGAACAGGCAGAGGGTGCGGACCGGCCACGAGCTGAGGGTCTGTGCACGAGGTGCCAGGCTGTGCTGTGTCCACTGGAGGCGAGAGAATGCAAAGAAAACAAAATGCCAAGAAGAACGCAGCTCCCTGGGGTGCTGTGTGGTTCCCCATGCCCCGGGGTTAGTGACAGTCGGGGTGAACAGCCCCTGCTTTGTGTGCAGGGGGTTGGCCCTGTGGCTGGCGCACCCCAACCCAGCTGCACCCCAAATGGGGTGGTTGGGGCCGCGCTATCTCATCTGCAGCCACACACGGAGCTGCAGCCGCAGCCAGGAGCAGCTCCCTCCCTGACTACAAAAGGGCTGGGACCGCAGTTCAAAGTTCTCCCTGGTACACAAACCGGCTTTGAGGGTAATTTGCTTCAGCTCGAAAGCAGCTGAAGTTAATTACACGGCAGTGAAGCATCACGCGTTAATATTACTTAACTCTCTTTGGCCGGGCTGCTGCCAAACGCCGCTCTGCTGGAGATTCGGACCTGAGAGTGTTCTGATCTCCAGATAACGTCTCAGTGGAACATAGGATATATGGGAGATATGGGATGCTCAGCTTGTACAGCCTGAGGACTGGCCTTCCAGCTGGGGTGTTCAGAGCACCACAGACCCACCTTTCAGCCCCTGCCCCACACTCAGACATCTCCTCCACAGCTGCACAGGGCACCTCCAGGAGCAATGCTCCCATCTGGTCCATGAGCGATGCTGCCTGGGAAGTCCCCACTGCAGCCAGGCATGCCAGCGCTTGGCCAGACAAACTCTTTGCTTGCTCGATTCTTAAGCAAGAGCTCAAGCAGCCTGGCCATCCCTTGCAGGCCTGGGGCAGTGTGCTTAGAAGGGCAGCACAGAGTTCCAGTGCCCTTCCCATGTGCCAGGAGCTCCGGTGCCACTAGCCTGTCCCAGAGCAGCCTGCAAACCCCAGCCTGAAGCCCCACACTCCCTGCCTTCGCCCTCGGGCGCTGCATGCAGGAACAGGCTGCATTGCCACCTAATGGGACATGCTGGGAAAGCCCTCTGCATCCCACCGGGAAGCAGCAAGATGGGAATACCAGAGGCTCTGCATGAGGCTCGTGCGGTCGCCCTCCACTTTGCTTTTTACTGGTCAGGATGTCCTCTGCACATAAAATCATGCACAGTGAAATCAGTGGGGATGGAGAGGAGCTGAGTGGGGTTTTGTGTACTCAGAGCCCTGCCAGGACCTAGGGGGAAGTAAACAGGGCTTTTTGAGACCACTGTGGCTTTGGGTTGCCCCAGTGGCACAGCTCCACTGCCCTTTGGGTTCCTGGCCCCCTCTGCCCACTGCCTGGCCAGCACTGCACAGTACAGGCTGAGCAGAGGGAAAAGCTGTGCCGTGTTTTGGCCACGGTCCTACCAACATAGCATAAGCTGGAAGTCCAAAACACATCTCCATCTGAACACCTTGCTTTCACTTGTTTCAACAGTGACCCCAGCTGCAGGCTGCTCTTGTTTGAATGGAAGATGAAAACAATGTCTATGTATCAGTGTTAATCAGGACTCTGCTCTGGGATAAGGAAACTTTGGAAGAGGAAGTGGCAGCCAGAGCTTGCAGGAAGCCAAAGCCATGAGACCTCACACTGCTGTCGTGGGCTCTGAGGACAACAGGAGTCTGAGTTTCACCCACACCCAACACAGAGAAGCAGTAAAGGGGTTCCTCCTCCAGATGCTCAGGGATCCCCTGTAAGCAGGCAGAAACCAGAACCTGAAGGCAGTCCATGGAGCCTCTGTCGTAATGACCAATTAGAGGCCAACCATGCTGGCTGGATGGACTGTGCCTATTTCTGATCAACTTTTTGCAAGCATCAGCTACGTCTTATGCCATGAACAGAAAGCTCAGCCATCTCCAAAGGCACTTGGCTGCCACTGAGCTGATCGAGACAAAGTTTTCTCAAGATCTGGGTACTGTCTGTATCTGGAGCTCTGCAGGGCAGGGTGGAGAAGCCCAGCAGGAATCAAACAGTCGGGAGTGGTCCCATCAGATAGAAGCAGCTAGGCTGGGCTCCAGCAAAGGAATTACACAGCACCGGCAGGCAATACTTTTGTTTTGATCTCACTGTGCATATGTATTTGGCAAATAAAACTTGAAGCTGGGAACTGGAGCAGAACTGGCAGGTTTCATGCCATCCCACCACCCGCACTGCTCCTGCAGTGACACTATCTGATCAGCAGCTATGTAAGGAATGCTGTGTTCTTATCAAGGTTAAAAGGGTCAGATCAAATTAAGTGCAATAGTTTCCCTTTCTCAGAAAAGCTCCCTAGCACAGCGCCCAAGCTCCTTCCTCTAGCAAGATGGGTATCTCCAATCCACAACACCAAACCTGGAGCACAATGCTCCTGGGTGGCCATGGCCCAAGCAAGTTTGCTCATCACCGCAGCAAGACGGAGACATGGCACTTTCTTGCCTGTGCAGCAGGAAGACAAGCTGGAGATGGAAAGCTGCAGGGGATCCCAGACCCAAACCCCTTCAGCATGAAGAAAGGTATCAAGGGACAAGGGGTCAGGCTAAATCTGCCGCAGAAAGCTGTTGGGAGTATGGCTCTAGGCTGTTCTCACCAAGCATGGTCTTCAAGGAGAGCGAGTTTTGGATGCCCGACCCTTTCAATTGGTGTTGAATTAGAGGCTCATTTCACAAGTGAGCAAGCTGAGTAGGGCCACAGGAAGCAATATGGATGTAGAATGGGGTTCCCAGGGCCACGCACCCATAAGGAGCTTGCCCAAGATCACATGCAGGTGAACAGGTGGCCAAGAACTTATGGCAGAAGGGCAACCCCTTTTATTCATCTCTGGACCTCCTCCTCCAAGGTCTGCTTTAGTGTATATGGACCCTTTTGAGGACCTTGATAAATGCTTGCATTAAACCTGAGCACACACATTCCTGGAAAGCAGCTCATCAAGGTATGGGGTGCAGTCCCACCTCCCCATTTCTCCACTTGCTTCCATTAACTTTTGCACAAATGATTCATTTTGCCCAGTCTTTTGTAAACAGCATTCGAAGCCAGCTGGAATTGGTTGTACATCTAAATTACACTTGCTCAGCAAGCTCTTCAACAGAAGAGATTCACTGCATTTTGTGTCTGTGGTGGGGGCACAGCAACGTGTATCCTCTGATTTAATTTCAGCAGCAAAGGCTCTTCACTTTCACAGAACTTCAGCAGCAGTTAATGTCTAAACCTCACTGCGATTAGAACGTGGAAGTTACACCTTGAAGGAGGAAGTGGAAGAAGGAACTCATTGGATCTCTTAAGTGTAGCCCTGGGCCAGACGTCATTGCTTAAGAGCATGGTGTGGGTCAGGGCGGGTGAGGAATCAATAGCTCACACTGAGCTGAAAAGCACGAGGGGCTCAGACACATGCAGGTACCTTCAGCAGAGGCTGTCCTGGTTCTACTCTGGGCAGCTACAGCTGTCCCCAGCTGGCAAGGTGGCTATTAAAGGATGTGCTGGGAAAGCACAGACACTCATCTACCAACCACAGCAATGGCCAGAGGGGGTGGTTAGGAGACTAAATGTGAACTGCGGTAAGCCAAGCTGTTAGCACAGGACAAGCGTTGGCATGAAAGCACTGGATCCCGAGGCCGAGAGGCAACCATCACAACCTCACCCAAGACTGCAGCGTACCAAGCCATCGTTTTGGTGGCAGGACCTGTTCCCACCTCCCCTTTCTTTCTTTTCACCCTCCTTGAGCAAGTGGGCAGCGAACCAGAGGTGGTGGATGTTGCTGGACTGACGCCGATGCTGGGAAACCCAGTGGCTCTGCACATAACATGGCTCTAGATGAATCAACACCATTCCCTGTGAATCTGCCTTTGGAAAGTAGGCAGAATCAAGCATGGGACGTGACAGGCAAGAGGCAAGCTTCCCCATGCGTTAATACAGGCAATGGGAACTGGGGATAACAAGACAGACTGCAGATAATATCACATATGCACCTACGCAGTAGTGTGAAGAGGACTTGAGTCATTTTATCTTTTGCAATCTAATAAAGAACTGGAGACAGTTTCATTTAACTGGCACAGAATAGTCTTCAAAAGTCAAAGTCTTTACAGCTGGTTTGCTAGGAGATTTTTTATTTGAAGTGTTGGAGTAGGAAGGAGGGAAGAGAAAAACACAGCTAACACTCCTTCCCACAGCAAGGGGAGAGAAAGTTATTTCCTTCACAGAATTAGTTTGTAAACGGTTTTACTTCAGAAGAAAAGTTAAAACTTGGATTAAAACTATGTCCCATATGTATTTTGTCATACCACACCGCTTGCCACACAGGCCAACACTGGAATTCCTTCACATCCAAAGCTGAACTCAGGCCCACTGGAACAGGCAGGGAAGGCTCTGATAAATGCTCTGCACCACGTCATGCCCCGCTACAGCAAAGTTAAACTCAACAGCTGTGCCAGCACCACACGCGCAGCACAGAACGCCCTTCTAAGAGTTCTGACACCGCGCACATTGCCAAGTGAATTACAACACCTGGAAAACAGCAACACTGAGATGGAGGACACCTGTAAAAACAGAGCTGGACTCCTCCAAAGGGAATCTAAAGCCCCAGCAGATGTTCTTTTCATCTCTACACTCATTACTGGCTGCTGCGAGACAGTTAAAGAAAAGCTAACACGCTGATTGCTCAGGATCTCATCCACAGGAACAGACAGCAGTGGCTCAGGTTCTCAGGCACCGGACCACCAGGACACACCTTTGTGGGAAAGAGATGGGATGAGGAAGCACGTGGCCTTGCTGGAACACGTAGAGATCTAGAAGGTGAAAATACACGAAGCCTCAAGTGAAGCAGGCTTCATTTCCACCACATCTGTGGTCAAGAGTGCCAAGGTATCAAGAAAGGCACAAACCCTTACGAGCTGCCTTGTGAGGAGCAGAAGGCAGCAGCTGACAGCACAGTCCAGCAGGGTGAAGACCACGCTGAGCAGCTCCTGCTGCTGACCAGGCCTCAAGTCCAGAGAACTTCAGAGGGCTGAGGACGACGGCTTCACACTCGCATACTTGGCACTGCATCCCAGCACTTACCCCTCTCTGTGGATCCACCAGCTGCATCAGCACAGGGTGGCACAGTGGCACCAAAGGGGTCAGTCCTTTTGCAATTGGAAATGCAATTAAAGCCATAAAACATGGAAAGAGAACTCAGAGATCAGTGAGAAGAGACACTTTTCTACCCTACTGTTCATTTATTTCAGCACCTAACTGATCCCCCAAGGCTCTCATTAAAGGGCTCCTTCCACGCTACTTTTGATACATGGGCTAGACCTAGTTGCTTAATTCAAAGGCACTGCCCTGAAAGCCAGAATGCCTGACAGCACTTTCATCCAGTGACTGAAGTGCTCAGCCCCTTGCTGGAAACACAGAATTTCTACAGACCAAATCTGGACAGCAATGCTTGAACCAATGCCAAGGAGCCTCATTTGTGTGACTAACTAATACCAAACGAATCACTTATTTAAGAAGAAAGAACTTGGATTTTCAGGGACTTAGAAAAATAATAATTCCTTCTGTCTTTTCTACCCCACCAACATTTTGATCTATGGTTTCCATTCACGGGAAGAAGCTATGAGAACAACTGCTGGCAATTATTCTCATTTTTTGTTTGTTTTACTTTCAAGCACAGATATTT
>PPHD01013189.1:0-17511 GCA_002909625.1 Bambusicola thoracicus | reverse complement strand
CAAGGCCAGGCTGGATGTGGCTCTGGGCACAGAGTGGTTGCTTGGCGACCCTGCACATCGCAGGGGGGTTGAAACTCGATAATCATTGTGATCCTTTTCAACTCAGGCCATTCTATGATACTATGATTCTAGTTTGGGAGAAGAATTTGTAAATTACATAGTACTTATTTTTATCAGTGACAGTTGTTTCTTCTCTTTATTTCCCTGTATGTTTTGGTCTCTTTTGAAATGATGTAAGCGTAGATTTCTTCCTATTGGGCTCCTCTCAAACTTTGTCTTCCCTCTCTTATTTCTTATTTGTCCATATCTTGTTGGGAATAAGAAAACCACACCAAAACACTGGATTTCACATAGTGGTGCAGTCTTTCTGAAGTTTCGCAAAAGGGTTGGAACAACGTTCTCTTTAATTTCTTTCCAAAACAGACTATTTCTACAGCTCTTTATTGCATTTTGGAGTCATATTAACTCGTGTCCCATCTTTGTTTAAAATTGAAATATTTTTCCATTTCACTGAATTTCTACTTTGATTCATTGGTAATTTTTATGAACTTATGTTTCTGTTTTACGTTGTATTTGTTCTTAGCAGCTTCTTGAAATTGTATTGCTAAGAAATGTCATTAGCATCTCAGTGGTACCCTATTTGCATATCTTTTAATCGAAAGTAGTTTTATTCTTTAAGTTCAGTGATTAGTCTTGAATTGACGAGAAGATTATTAAATCAGAAGTATCACTCAATTTTTTATTCACTACTAATAGGTGCTTGGTATGAAGAGATGATAAACAACAGAAATAAATCTGTTGTTCGAAGCATGAGCTGGAATGCTGATGGACAGAAGATTTGTATTGTATACGAAGACGGAGCTGTGATTGTTGGATCAGTAGATGGTAAAAGCTTTGCTAATTAGATAGCTTTCATTTTCCAGAATTATGTGCATGGTAACTCTTTCTCTATATAAATACAATTAATAGTTACTTTAAAAGTTGTTGCTTAAATTCTTTAGCAGCTTTAGTTTTTATATGGGATTGCATCCTTCCTTTCGTCCTGTGGTATGCTTAAGTACAATCAGTGCTCTGTTACAGGCAATCGCATTTGGGGTAAAGACTTGAAAGGTACACACCTGTGTCATGTGGCCTGGTCCTCTGATAGCAAAGTCTTGCTCTTTGGAATGGCAAATGGAGAAATCCACATTTATGACAGTAATGGAAACTTCATTGTAAGTTCATGCTTGTTGTCATAGAAGTATTAAATGTAATATGCATAAAAATTTATTTCCTCTTTAGGTTATTTCGTACTCATTTAGTTAGAAGAGTTTGGTTAGGGACAAGGTTCTCTGTAACATTTTTACAGCTTTATGCTGTTGCAATTTTATAATGAAAATGATAACAAAAAGTTTTATTTTTTGCAAAGTTCTACTGTGGTAGTGAGTGGCTTTCGTGTGTATGTGTTTGTTTTCTAGGATACTTTTCAAAGAGTAAAAATGACAGAACTGAAGTACTTCTTTGTAATTAAAAGATGCATTCTCATATGTCTGATCCAGCATTGAATAAAGAGTTCTTTTAGACTCTTAAATTTTTTATGCCAGTGTTTTCCTTGGCTCAGGAGAACAGTTTTGCATATATATTTCTGGTCTCTTGCAAGCTCTCTGTAGATATGAATTGTTCCTCTACACAGAGTGTTATACACGACTTTCAGAACTTAACCATTCTTGCCTAGGTGAAAATGAAGCTGAGTTGTTTGGTGAACTTAACAGGAACTTTCCGCATTGCTGGAATACATTGGTACCATGGTACAGAAGGCTATGTTGAACCAGATTGTCCTTGTCTTGCTATCTGTTATGAAAATGGAAGATGCCAGATAATGAGAGATGAGAACGACCACAGTAAGTACAGAATGTGGGATGCTAATTACTGAGCTTTTATTGACCTAAAATGTCTACTAATCTTTAGACTTTCAATATTTATTTCTCAAAACCTAGATCCTGTTTTGATTGACACTGGTATGAACGTAGTGTGTATTCAGTGGAACCATTGTGGAAGTGTATTGGCACTGGCAGGCTCCCTAAAAGGAACGTCTCCAGATAAAGATGTAAACGTTGTGCAGTTCTACACTCCATTTGGTGAGGTAAAAACATTTAATACACAAACGCAACATTCAGTTTCTTTATTTTAGCATGTTTTTTTCTGTGTGAGTTTCTCAAGGCTCAACCCAACCTGGCCTTGAACGCCTCCAGGGGTGGGGCATCCCCAGTTTCTCTATGCAGCTGTGCCAGGGCCTCACCACTCTTTGAGTAAAGAATTTCCTCTTATAGTCAGTAAGCAATTTTGAGAATGCTTTGGCAACAGTTAACATCTTAACTTAATATGTATGTATCAAATCTGGACTTACTTGTCTTTCTCCACTGACTGTGTAAGGGATCTCCAGATCTCTAGAAACAGGTGTTTGAGACTGTACATCTAGAGTTTAAAGTCAATAGCCAACCTGGGTTTTGGATTGATTTTGTACTGTTTGTGATAGTCAAGTTTAACGTTTTGGAAGATGGTGTCTTCTGTTGATAGTGTGTAACCAGTATTGGATTTACAGTTTGCTACAGTAACTGATCAAACACATGAACTAGGTACTAAAGTGTCTAAGCTTATTGGCAGCAGTTTCTTTAGGCATGAACTCCTACCTTCAGAAGGAAAGCTCTGCTCCCTAAAGAGGTGTATTTTATGTAAGCTAAGTACGACACTGAAGAGTAGAGATGTCCTTTATTACGTCTATCTATATACTTTGCAACTAAAAAGTTTCCCACAGACAAATGGTCTGTGGGACAGCGGTCATCGTTTTTGGAAATGTTAATTTTTATTTAATTCATTCTTCAACTTAAGGTGCTATAAAAAAGATATTTAAAAAAAGGGAAGTTTGTTAGCTCTTAAATTGTAGATTCATATCTAAATACTCTTCTTAGACTTTTTGAAAGGGGAGGGAGATACAGAGACAAAGAAAATGTCCATTATCTCACTGCAAATTGTGTACCAATGCAGCTTATTTAGTATACACCCTTGACATAGTTTAAATGAATAACAATATCTCCCTAAACTATCAGCTGTAGTTAAAGGTCAGCTGACTGATATAATTTATACACTTACTGCCAGTAACAGTGGAACTTGAGTCTTGTCAGTTATCAGTGCTGTTGAATAGTGACCGACATAGTAAAGGTGATTCAGATGACCATATGAAAGAAAAGGTAGTTATACTGTCACTCTCTATTGTTTAATTTGTTCCAGTTTTTTAAATTTAGTATGTAAATTAAATATTTCCCTTTCTGAAGAGACAGAAAGAAAATTAAAATAATTGAGGTGTGGTTTATTGTAATACATTCCAAATTGTCAAACCTTGCTAGTGTGTGTATGCTTATTTGGGAATTACTATGGGGTATTTGAGAAGATGTATAAGCCTGTATTTCATCAACCAGCAGCGCTGTTGTTTATGCATTTCAGGGCAGTCTTTCTATGATATTCAGTATGTTTTTTCTTTTCCTGTTTTTAAACAAGCACTTGCGCACACTGAAAGTTCCTGGCAAGCAGATATCAGCCTTGTCTTGGGAGGGAGGTGGACTAAAAATTGCACTAGCTGTTGATTCTTACATATATTTTGCAAACATTCGGCCAGATTACAAGGTAAGTGGTTATGTGGCACTTAATTTGACTAGCAAATTTGGTTGAAAGCAGAAGATGGTGCTTAAATACAGGATAAGAGGATAGTTAGGTGATAAATGGATTTCTAAGCTAACTGGAGAGGATGGAGAATTTATTCATGGAAAGTGGAAAATACAGTAGTTTTGTTTATACTGATAATTTTTCTTTTTGTTGGGCTGGAAATAGTTTTTCCACCCTGTAGAAACTGTTAGGGAGAGACCCAAATTACGGTATTATGGACTCTTTCTTATGTACTTACTTGTTTTTTTAACTATGAGATTAGTTTCTATGGGCACGTTTACACATCTTCACAAACAGAAGCAATAGTAGAGCACTGGAACATCCTGTTGCATGTTCACCAGTTGTGGTCTCATTGCTGAGCTCTCTCTTGAATTACTTTGCAACTTTCCAAAGGCACAGCTTGGATACAATCCTAGGTAATGGTAAGGAGAGCATTCTATGAGCAGTACATTTTATTCCCACCACTAAACAGTCTTCCAGCACTAAAACTGTGAGGAGACCAAGGCTTGAAGATCAGAAGTCTTGTGGTTGTGCCATGGGTTCACATTCACTTTTTCCTTCTGGAGTTGTTCCATGCTATTAGCTTGGTTGGGTCAATGTTTATTGAAGCATATTAGAAATAGTTCCTCTGTACCAGGTCAGTGCTATAGTCGACTGTAGAGTCAGTCTTTATTTTCAGGTGTTTGTACAAAATACAGAATACCTCCAAAGGAAATATCTGAAAGATGTCAGACTTAGAGGAAAACAACCAAACGAACCAAACTCGTACTTTAGTAACTTGTTTGGAATTTGGATTAAGAGTCCACCAAAAATTAATGTGGGACAATATTGCTCATTCTCTTTTTCCTGTCTGTGATCAGTAACTCTTTCCAGATTTTGGATTTATTCAAATTGATATTTTAAGTGAAATTCCAATACGGAGCTTTCTGACCCAATCATATCATGGCTGCATTTTTGTTTTAAAGCCCAATGTATAAACCAGTGCTTAATTTCTGATCTCTATTTCATCAACGCTACGACTTGAAGTTTTAGTGACAGGTAAAGCGTCTTTGTTGGTGGTGAAATGACTTAGCAATTTTGTTTAAATAATGAATTTGTGGCTTTATTTCATATCAAGGAAATGTATACTTGTTAATATTAACAGAATTGGGCACGATTCTGAATTTGGCAGTGATTGAAGCTGTCGCTTAAGTAGGGCTCCAAGAAGGGCTCCACAGTTTTCATTGTTGTTTGGTTAAACTGGATGAGCAAAGTGTTAAATTGGGAATTATTTGAGCCTTTTGCTGTTACTTGGTTGTGGTGATTCAATAGAACCAGGCGAGTTAAATGCTGGAAATAATTGCAACCTGATCGATGTAATTCCTATTCATGTGTTCATATTCCAGTTGCCAATATACTGCACTTGTAAGCTATTTTTTTTTTTTTTTTCTCCTCCCTCTTAAAGTGAAAAAAGATGTGCTCAAATTATTTCTGTAGCAAATAACCTCTAACTTATTAGTTGTATACTCAGTTTCAACATTAAATACTTCTGTGATGGATGATGTGTGTCATCCTCCAGTGAGTAGCACCTTATTATCACTATACTTTTAGCTGGTTGTATTGATAGCTTTATTTTAGGAGCTAGGTATTCTGAAAGGTAAAAGTCATTAAATGATAGCAATTCAAAGCTGTTATGCATTCCAGCTGGATTGGAATTAACCTGAAGATGAAATGTTAGTATCCTGTTACCAATTTACTGCATAATCCAAGTTAATGTATTTTTTAAGTGTTACTGTAAGAAGAGAAAGTACATTCTCAATTAATATGACAGTAGTTTCGTTACATGTAGAATGTGGGAACCCCTCTGGCCAGCTCTCTAACAGAGAATGCTTATATGAATGCTTCTTCTGGGGGGACGAGAGGGCTTTTTTCATGCTAATAATCCAGAAAAGGGGATAGAAGTTACTTCGGTGCTCTAATATAATTGCTTATTTGGACTGCTTCAGGAAGTGCACTGTTTAAGGTGTTTATTATCTTCCACTGGGAAATGGATGTTGTATTTCCAAATCACTTGTCAAAGAAAGCATTTTCATGGTAAAAGCTGTCATTGCAGCAGGTATTTCAGCACTCTCTGAACAAGGAAGAAACATGGAGTAAAGTTCTTTCTCATTTTGAGAATGATTCTCCAGTTCTGATCGGATCAGTTTCTGGTGATAGGAAGGCTTCTTTTTCCATGTTAACAGCATTCAAATAATGTATTAAAAGGGCTTTCTTCCCATTCTTATAAACAAGTTCATCACATGACAGGTAAAGAACATTAAATAGTGATTCTGTTATGTACTGCTATGAATTAAACGCATTCATGAAAGAATGTATACTGAATTAGTCCCATTTCTTGTAGAATTCCTCAAAGTTGTTTCTCTTGGCAGTGGGGTTACTGCTCCAATACGGTGGTTTATGCGTACACCCGACCTGACCGTCCAGAGTACTGTGTCATTTTCTGGGACACAAAGAACAATGAGAAGTATGTGAAATACGTCAAGAGCCTGATTTCCATCACAACCTGTGGAGACTTCTGTGTGTTAGCAACCAAAGCAGATGAAGATCAACCTCAGGTAAGGGCTTCTTTGTAAATGTCATTTGAAAGACTGTAGTGCATGTGTCAGTGCTTGACAAGTGAAATAAGATTAAACATCCTGAATCGTTTTCAGAGTGTGTCATTAAGTGTCATTTGACAGAATGATTGAAATGGTTGAAATTCGATGATCGTTATGGTCCTTTTCAACCCAGGCCATTCTATGACAGAAGGGCATTGAACAGGCGCTATATTTAAATACAGTGAACCCCAAGAAGCTAAGAAGCCAAGAAGCAAAATGCTAGCTAAAATGTTCAGAATTGATTAACTGCCTTTAATTATAGCCAATAATAACTTCATGAAAGCCACAGACTTCAGGATTACTATTTCTTTGGACATATTTTTCCAAAGAAGAACAAAAAGTAGTAGAAGACCTAAACATTAAGAGTTATTAATCAGTTGGAAGTGGAAAAATGAAATGTAAGTAAGGGACAGTTTTTGGATGATATAAATGCCTGTTATTACAAAGTTCTCTTCTTAATTTTGGTGATAGATTATATGATAGACATATCCTTTGGTTAATATACGTTCAGTTAACATTAATATTACTGTCGCACAGCTTTTCTTACTGGACTCATTTCTGAATTGTTTTCTGTATCGCTTATGCATTGCTTACAAAGGAGGAGCATGAGATGGAGTCAATTGGTGCAACGGTAAAGATGTCTTAGTGCTGCTTTGTTGGAGTGTGCAGTTGATGGCGTGCTATGATATGACTTGAAAATAGGATATATGCGAGCAAAGGCATTTGGTGAAATTGAGTACAAAGTAATGTGATTTTTCTGGGTTGCATTTTTAAAATGGGAAGTAAAGAGTGGTGGGATTTAGTGTAACTTCCTGGAGTATAAATAAGAGATTGAATTTGTCATCTGAAAATTACATAATAGTAAGTTTCTTTCAATTCTTTCAATGGCTTCAGTCTAATTGTTCCTCTAATTATGCCTCCCTACATGGGAGGCAGCTTTTCGGAACCAAAGTAAACAAGCTTATCCTCTTGGTAGCAGTTCATTCATTAGAGTTGCTTTCTGAAAAACACACCTATTCTGCAATAGATTTCAGTGGATGGAATTGCGATTTCAAGAGCACAAAATGTATAGCAGTAGCTGATGGGACAAACAAGATGAATTTTGGCAGGAGCTGTTGTGTTATGAGAGAAAGTCAGTATTAGTAAGTTATGAAGAACTCAGTTTTGATAAACACAGTGAGCTTTATGCATAATGAAATGGGACAATGCAAAGTTTTTGGTCCTAACCCCACCACCCTGTGTAGCTCATGCAGTCTGTCTTGGATACTGTCACTCCAACACTTCTTGGTAGTCTCTGATAGACTGACTTAGAGTCTCAGAAACAAGTAAAAAGGGTGTAAAAGAGAAATCAAATAGAGTGAGGGCTGAAGAATTAATATAAATGTAAAAGAAACAAACAGTATACAATTAGAAAGGTTAAAAAGCCAGATATGGGCTCCTGCAGAGGCCACATAAAGGGGAAAACTGGAAGTGCTGGTGAAAAGTTTAACTTAAAGAAATAAAAATAATGCTTTTGAGGTGTTTTCGTTGATGATGGGATGGGGAAAAAATATAATTCAGTGGAAAGAAATGCATGTTCAGATTGTTATCTTTGAATGAACGTAGTTCAGACAGTAGATGAAGCTCTAAATTCTATGCATTCTGCCATTCTCTTATTAATAAAAGCTATCAATCCATGAGTTCAAAGGAACGAGCTGTACAGCTGCAGTGGTCTGCTAGCTCAATTACGTGAATTGGTTGGGAAGTGAAAGAACTAATGAGCAACTAACAGTCTTCCATTTCCTGAGGAGTCAGGATGCTGGCTCTTGAGTGATTCAGTGTCTAGCAAAACTGTTCATTGAGTCTAAAGAGCCTGCAGTAGAAATAGCTATTTAATTTCCACATTTCTTATTCAAAACATTCTTATTTCCCTATGTAATCATTATAAAGCTATTTAATCCTTGATTTACATCTGGAAGAATACATGCGTTGGCCTTTAGAGGCAACCAATTAAAAGTTGGTATCTTTTTTTTTAATCTTCCTGAGTTTAACAGACCAGCCTGAGTTATCTGTGCTGATAAAAGCTTTCCAAAGTAGAATTACAAGAAGGGCAAAACTAACAAAACCAGTCTGTTTTGTGTCACCTGTGTTAGAGTAGTGTGGAGGAATTACCTCACTCCCAGTTCTCCCCTGGAGGTAGCCCTCAGGGAAGTTCAAGATCAAGTAAGTTTTCCTAAGAATAGAACAAGAACCCATAAATCTGGGAGTTGGGGGCCTGCTGCAACTTATCACATTATCTTATGCATGAACAACTAGAGAAGAGTTGAGTTGCTGAGAAATGCTAGTGTGTCTGTCATACTAGTAAACAATCTGAGTGCAGCTTGTGCTCTCCAAAATAGAGTGTGAGACTGGCTGTCTCACCAGCATCTTATCTGTGGACCCCACTGGTGGTACATCCTACCTAATGTATTCTGATAGGTTTGTTTATCTGCTTAAAACAGCTGATCACCTTCCTGTTTTGTGCTTGGCTTCATTTACAGTGTTAATTGGCAAATACCCCATTACTATCATGCTTGAACATCTTTATATTTTCTGCAGCCATGGTCTTCCTGTTTTCTGTTGCTGTTCAGTGTTAGATTGTGTGAAATGTTGGCTATGAGATATGCCTTCACTGAAAGCCTTGTGCAGCTTACTAACTTACAGAAAAAATGTAGTATTAATGACACTGTTATTTCCCTACAGTATGTGCTGGTTCTCTGCAATTCTATTGGCACTCCCTTGGACCCAAAATACATCGATATTGGTAAGCACCTTGTGACACCTATTGTTCAGCTTTTTGGTTGTAGTAGTAGGAAATCAGCTGTGAGTCAAATAACATTGCAGTATTCATGTCCTATATTGTAGATCATAATTGAAGTGTAGATTGCCCTGCTCTGATAAGTGCCTGACTTGTCCTATGGAATATGAAATGTTGTGGTACTTTTTAGCCTCATAATTTTTGTTCATCAATTGGATGCTCTATTGCCACTTCTTACACGTGTGGTGGTATGTTGGAATCTTCAGGAATAAAATGCCCAGGGAATTCAATACACAAATTTTACAGTGGTCGAAGGGAAAAAAAAAAAAAAAAGGGCTGAGCACTGAAGTCAGATTATGTGGTTGTGTGTAGGGGTTGCTGTCCCCTCCCTGCCTCTCCCACCCACCATCAGCTGACTGCATTGCTTACTGTTTACCAGTCTCCAGGACTTCACTTAAGAGGTGGGACTGGAGTGGGAGGAGAAGAAATTAAGGACTTACAGGCCATATTTAATCTCATTTCTACAGCTGGCATCTAAAATAAGTTCAGTGAATGATTCCTAGAAGGGGCCTATTTGCTCTGCGTTGGCTACAAAGAAGCCCAGGGCAATCAGCTCAGATGTGCTCGTCTCTGTCAGAGATGTCTACGATTAGATGAGGTGGATCCCACTCAACCACTCAAAATAAGCTTTGTGTGTACATCTCTAACCCTCCTTTTAAAGCTTTTCCTTCTCATTTTTTGGTGTTCTGCTTGTAAGCTTTCTAAATCTCTCTATGATTGTATCAAATAAAATTAAGGTAGCAGTTTCTGCTTTCCCCCGTTACGACCTGTCTCCTAGAGCTGTCTCTAAAAAAGAAAAGAATCTTCTTCAGAGACTAAAAACAGTTAAGGAGAAATGCCATTTAATTTAAGAGATGATGATGTTATCGCGACTGCATTTGAGTTGTCCTAAAGAGATGAAACAATATGAAAGAAACTTCTCTCATTCCTTTAGCTTAACTAAGTTTTCCACGATCTGCTTCTTTTCAGTGTCAGTTGATCAATCTGGTGCATAGGCTCACAATCTTCTTTGCTAGTATGAGTTCATGTGTGAAAATGTTAGCTTTTAGAGCCTTCATCTTCATAGGAGGGCAAATATTTGAGGTTGGGATTATTTGCATTGAGTCCCGAAGAATTTTTGTAGTCTCAATACTTCAAATGTAACAAGCGGGTCTTTCATTAGTGTATGGTAAACACAGCCAAAGATACAGCTTTTCTTTAAATGTGACTCCTTTGAGACTCCTTTAAAGTTAGTTAACCAAACTTAGAGATTGCAGGTGAGAGTGAGAACCCAGCATCTGTAAGTGAAACATTTTTGGATTACATTGTGCTGGTTTTATCATGGTTGCTTTCCTTTGTTGTAACCTTTGAAGATACAGCTTTATAGAATAACTTGAAATATTTCCTTGCACAAACTGATCTTATAATACATAGATATTTGTATAAAGTTGGGGTCTTTATATACAGTACATCATGCTGTTTATCACAGTTGGTGCTTCATGGCAGAAGGAGGTACAGTTGTTCCAGTTTTGCAGGGTGCTGAACTTAAGCAGCTGGCTTGCCTTGCTGAGGTCAGTACAGAGGGGAGACCTTGGAAGTCCTTAGAGGCTGTAATTTACATCTCTGTAAGTTCTTTCAGGATTCCAGTTGTTGATAATTTCTAACGAAGTAATTATTTTGTCCTGTTTATAAATGGAGAAAATCAGCTTTGAATTCATTAGAATTTAGGTGAGAGTAATCATTAATAACTTAAGGAATAAACGCTATGTGAATAAAATCAACATCTCTTACCCAAGATAATTGGAGGGATGTTTCTGAGTCGTGAAATATATATTATCTGTCCATGGAATTCTTGTTTCTTTTCTTTCTAATACAACTTTTCAGGCTATCCTTTTCTTAATCAAGCTATAAATTGCTATATTGAGTTCAAAACAAACTAGCAGAATATTTTCTGAAGCTTTATGTCAAATTTTCAATCACGGTCTTTCATCTATGTTTTAAACCGCTAAGGCAGTTATTTTATTTGATATTTCACCAATGCTTATGAAAAATGCCTTCTGATATAATAAGAAGTTCTGTAACAGACCAGCTGGTGTTAGTGTGCTCCTGCCTCCTCTGAAGTGAGCGCTTTTGACTACCATGAGTCCGAGCTACATTCTTCTGAGTGACCTTGTAAGTTACTACATACCGAACACACAGTGACTCTGCTTTTGCCAGAGTGCCTCTTGTTGGAGTAGCAAACACCTGGAGCCTTACAGAGCATAAACATTTGTTTCATGAGTCTTTGGTATCCTGCAGGACTCCTGGGCTGCAGCCTGGTAGGAAATTGGTACTGAAGAGGAAAGATTTCTAATAAGGATGTTAAGTAGTTGACTGAGTAACTGTGAAATCGTGCAGTGTTCTTTTCTTCCTCAGGGTCTGCAAATCTTACATTGTTTGACTCTAAACCAGTAGCTTAAGATGAGTTCACAAAAAATACTGATTATTCCCTTTATTCTGTTGGTTTTTAAATTATGTCATTAACTTTCTAATGTTTGCCTGTAGGCACTGATGGATGGTTGCACCTTAAAGCTTTACCTGATTTTCTTCTCTGTTTTGTCTAAAGTATCTTTTTTCTTTGTTTGCTGTGTTCATAGGGTCTTTCAGAGCAACTAATGTTTGCTAGCCTTCAAACTGATTTTCTCTTCATTGTCTGGCATTATATCCCATCCTACCAAAAAATTAACCAACATAGGCTTGCAGGCTTTCTGTCAAAGTCCTTTTGTGAGTAACTAAATATAAATTACAGATGGTTAAATACCTTGTTTTATAATAGCTTTTTAATGGAAACACAACAGATGGTATCTGCTAAGAAAATATCACTCCGGCTGGGTTATATCATCTTACATGTGCATAGGAGCACTAACATTGTTGTGTTACCATTTTTCACACATGTACTAATGCCCACTGTAGTGCACAGAACAGCCTGATGAGCACAGAGGTGGAGTAAAGGCAGAGAGCTGACAGAGTCAGGACCGTGTTGTGACAGAGAAGTTCATTTGGAAGGGATCATCTGATTGCACTGCTTGACCACTGCAGGGCTGCCCAGACAGACAGTGTGGGACATCTGTCTTGCCTCCCTCCAAACCACCTTAATATTGGTGGCTGAAAGAGCACTTCAATTGCTTTTATTTACAGCTGATCATTTAAAAGTGAACTATAACTGAATTTTGGAAATCCTTAATGTGCTGGACTGTAAGCTGTTCCATTTGCAGTTCAGCTGTCCCTGCTGTTGCCTGATGATTTTCTTCTCTTCGTGAGCTAACACCTCCAGAGGCATTTTAATCAATCTCTGAAGTTAGGTAGATGTAATTCTTTGGACTAAATTAGTTATGGTTTCTCTGGATTTTGCACATGTGACAGGCTTATGAGAAAACTGAATTTACTCTTCTGTGTCTCTGTCAAATCACTTCCTTTCCATCAGATTTAAGCGGGATTACTTGTCTCTCGTGTTTCTGTATCCTATTTCAGACACTAAAAAGTGTCTCAGCTTTTTCATGCAGCAGAGTAATACAGCCATGGATCAAGTGTCTTTTCTATCTACTGTTCTTTCAGAAGGTTAGACATGAAAAGCAGGTGTTTTCTGTTTCTTGGGTACTAAAATATAAAGCTTCTTTCCTTCAGGGAAGAGGTATTGTGATGGAACAGTGAAGAGAAGTGAGTGAGGAAGAGAAAGAAGGGCCAGAGAAAACTTAGAGGATCATTCTTTTATAGGTTGCTGTTGTTTTAATGGCATAGTATGTTTAATCCTTTTAAGTATTTGATTACTGCAAAGTAAGGCACCCGTCTAAATGCTTTTCATACATATTTTCAAATTCTGAAAAATCAGGACCTTAATACTGAAGTTGGCTATCTTCAAAACCAATGGGAAGGACTACAGAATTGAAGAAGTCTGCACTTAGCGTGGAAAGCTGCTGTGTGGTAGAAATGCTGAGCAGGGGAACATCCAGTTATCTTGCCTGCTTCGGACTTAAGGTGCTTGCTTTTCTCTCAGTTTACGACTAAGAGTACTAATTCTTTAGAGAGGGCTGATGCCTAACTTCCAAAGGGTAAGTGCTGTTAAAATGGAGTAATAGGAATAATAGTTAGGAAACTTAAGTAGTTAGACTAACTGCCTAGAAAAGGATTCTCGATCTTCCTCAGCGTGAGAGAACTGAAATAAGCATCTTTCCCTTCCCACGGACATATCCCATTCCTTCCTTCCCTGCCTCAGTGTCAACCCAAACGTGGAGAGAGTGGGGCATCCTTTTCTTTTGAAGCTGTGCTGTTATGCAGCCAACATGGAAGTCGGTTCAGGAGCAGTGTAGCCCAGTGACCGCAGTCCTGAAGTGGGAAGAGGGAGATTGAGTTTTACTTCCTTTCTCACGTTTCTGCATGAGTTCTTTGTTTTAGCCTTTCTTTGTTCAGTGACTGTCCAGTATAAAATGCTTCATCAATTCTAGAAGAAAACTCCATGCATCCCACTTCTGTCCAGTTTTAATTATGTAGAAATTTTGCAGAAAGGTCAGTTCCCACATACAGATGCATCTCTCCCAGATGTTTGTTTGAATCAGTCTGATCCTGATGACTCTCTTTGTTGTGTATAATGTTACCCCTCTCCCTGTGTTTTCACATTTGACTTAAACCCAGCTCTCATTGCCCTGCTGTTGCAAAGAAGAGAAGGTTCATGCCCCTCATGTTAGTTTCTCTTTCCTGCTCTCCTCTTTATGTTAGCTCCATCATTTGTAATTCTCTATTTAATCCAACTTAAACTAATCTTTTATTTATTTAATTTTGGGGTTAATTTTCAGTCAGATCAATCAACAAACTGATCCAATTTAGTCTGTGGCTAAGCTACTCCTAGAGCTGATTAAAAGTGTCAGGGAAGTATGAGGGTTTGATGGGTGGGAAGCAGCTCAGTGTTGGTTGTTACGGCAGATACAGCTGCAAGTTAATAAGAGAATTATGGCAAATACACGGAATTTGTGAATTTGTTTATTGAATTTGAGACTGTATTCTTCAGGTGTGAGCACAAAACTAATTACTGAGCTGTGTTATAAGTAAACAAAATACATTGATTTCATGAAATGTAAACAACTGCTGTATCTGTGCTACTACTCACATGTTAAGCATCGCTTCTAAGCCTTCTCATCCAGTGCTGACATCTATACCAAAAAGTATTAAACAGCTGTTAGGTAGCTTATCATAATCCTCTTGGTTTCAGAGAAATGAAGTCTGTTCAACCAGTCTTCACCAATCTGTCCCTTATAGTACTATTCTAACTTATGGCAGGCCTATAGCACCCCCCAGAGTTCCATCCTGTGCTAATAGAAGGAGAAAGTGAAGAGATTAATTGTAAAACAATTAGATTTTGTTCTTAAACCGTGTTATCTGCGACACACTTCACAAACAGACAGGGCTGTAAAATGGAATTTGCTCAGCTTGTCTGGTGGCTTACTGATTTAAGTGTTGTGTTTGAAGATATTGAGGGATTTATTTATTGATTTCTGATTTTTTCTATGTATTTTATCTGCAGATTCAGATTTTCAGAAATAAAAAAAATGTGAAAGAAAAACCATAATACAACCAAGGCAGTATAGTATAAAGAATAATGTAATGTTTTGTGTGCGTATGTCCACCAAACATTGACAGCAGGAATGAGACGCTTTTAGCCATGCATTCTAAATGGTTTTAAGGATAAAGTAAAAAAGAACCTTTGCTTTCCCTATGCAGTGATACCTGGATACCTTTCAGTATCTGAAGGAGTTACAGGAAAGAAGGGGACAGACTCTAGCAGGGTCTGTGGTGATAGAACAAGGGGAAATGGCTTCAAGCTGAAAGAGGGCAGGTTTAGGTTGGATATAAGGAAAAAATCTTTTACAGTGAGAGTGGTGAGGCACTGGAGCAAGTTACCTGGTGTTATGGTGGATGCCCCGTCCCTGGAGACATTCAGGGCAAGGCTGGATAAGGCTCTGGGCTACCTGATGTAGCTGTGGTGTCTCTGTTCATTGCAGGGGAGCTGGACTCACATTAAGGAGAAGGAAAGCTGCTGGAATAACGTGGAGAAAAGTATTACTTATAAAAGCAGTGCCTTGAAAGAATTCCTTCATTTGTCTAAACAAGGCAGCAGTGAAATTTATTGATTTATTTGCAATCAAGTGAATCTACTCTTTGCTTCTTTTTTTTTTTTTTTGGTGTTTTATCCTCTGGAGATATGGTTTCACACATTTGGAAAGAAATGACAAGTTAGTATCTAGTCCAGTACTTGCTGCTCTAATTTTACAACCATTTGGATCTTGTAACAGGGCCGTTGTTTGTCACAATGACCAGAACACACGTGATAGCAGCTTCCAAAGAAGCCTTTTACATCTGGCAATATCGTGTCGCCAAGAAGCTCACAGCAATGGAGATTAATCAGGTAGCACGGACCAGAAAAGAAGGCAGGGAAAGGTTTGTCTCCAGGCTTTTTCATGTTCTTTCTTTTGCATAAATATGGTTTGGATAAAGGTGGATTCTCCCATACCTAAAATATGAACTCCTCATTATTGTTTTCCTACTCAAAATTGATGTTAAGTGTAGTTTTTCATGACAAACGCACAGTTGTTATCCAGATCTCTTAGACTTTTTTTTATTTTATTAGTTTTCTGCTTACTGTCACTGTTTGCGATCTGTGAATGCCTCCTTTACAGAGCTGCATGTCTGATGAATGTGGGTTTTTTGTCTTTTCTGTATGCTTAATTTCTCAGCAACTATATTCACTCTGATAACTTTAACCGTTACTTCTGTGTCAGTGGCTGTTAGGGCATATTCTGTCCAACTATTCTCTAAATATGTTTGTGTCCTACTGTATCTTTGGCCTCTAATCCTGTATGAGCTGTTCACTCAAACTAAACAAGCCAAAGTTGTCATCATCTGCCCATCCAAAATAATTCCTTCCCATGTGCTCATGTTATGTTAACGCAGTTACATTAACTTCCTCTTTCTAATGCTACTTTTTAAGGCAGAAGAGTTGATAAAGTTTTGAATATAGTAATATGTAAGTTTTGTGGATGTGATAGTGAGATGGTTGGTCATTTGCAGGATCTTTTTATTGCAGAATGAAAAACTGTAGATCATATGGAGCTGACATTACAGACCATTGTGTAGTGAAGGTGAAAACGAGTCTGTATCAACTCAAAGCAGGGTTACTGGGGGGAGCACTACTAGAACCACAGGAACAGGCTTAGCTTTTATACTTTTCTTCTGGTTACGGTGGTTCCTTCTCCATGGATTGAAGATACCTACATTCTATCAAAAATGACCCTTCTTTCTTCAGAAGCACTTTTTCTCCTTCCTTCTCTACAGGATTTATCATATTGATGACACCCCTTCAGGATCCGGAGATGGACACCTTGATTACAGTAAAGCTGTTGAAGTGAGCATTGTTTTTAACATGTTTATTATGACATCACTGGTAGCTTGAAAGAGTAGTAGCTGGCATTGCTGTATGTATTTGCTTAAGTTTTCATTAATGGAAGTGATCGTCTTATTTTCTTTCACTTCTACCTTTTGTACAAAAATATTAGTGTTGCTTCTGGTTAGTAAAATGTTATTGTATCATTTATGTATTACTAGAAATGTACATCAAACTGTATAGAATTCAGGAAAGAAGTGTATTCTGGAGAATGAATAGGCCCCAGAAGGAGCTCCTTCAATGAAGTGTAAGCTTCATGTTGAAACTCAGTGTCTGCAATGGATCCTAGTATTTTTTGGCCTTTTTCACTTTATGAAAGCATGCATGTAAATACATGGATTGATATACCTGCAATTCATTATAGGCCTCACAAGTGAACGATGGGTGCCTTCCTGTGTTTTCTGTTCAACATCTGTTGCTTTTCTTTTTTTTTTTCTCTTATTTTCTTTTCCTTTTTTCTGGAAGGAGGGGCAAGAGAAGAAAGGAAGCTCTTACTCTTACCATGTTTCCCATTCCAAAGGCTACTAATATCATAAACCATCCATTTATTGTACAGTGATAAAGTTTGATAGCCCCTTTTTGTGTAAACACTTGGCAGCATTCTTGTATATTTAAGCATAACTTTTTCTTTTCCTGTAGAGGTTCATTCTTACTGCAGTATTAAAACAAGTGTTGGTGTTTGTATGCTTTCAGGGAACAAGGGATCCAATCTGTGCAATAACAGCATCTGATAAGACACTACTTGTGGTAAGTTAGGGGATTAGAACAACTTCTAATTGCCACTTGCTGTTGAAGACAGAACTCTTGTGCAGTTAAGTCATGAGCAGATGAGCAGTTGTATTTAAAATCTTTTCCCATGCTCCTACTCTAGTGATTTTTTTCTTTTTTTT
>PPHD01013188.1:3039-17511 GCA_002909625.1 Bambusicola thoracicus | reverse complement strand
AACAAAAAGTAAGGAACAGCATCTCACAGACATTTATTTGTGCTCCTTTTACGGAGCTTTTTGCACCTAGAGATGTATATTCACCACCCAGAGCAGGAAGGAGCTGTGCAGGGATGTCCTACCACAGGGCTCCTCACAGAGAGCATAGTTCATACTTCTTGCTGCTGGAGAAAGAGGAGTTTGGCGGAGCTCTTCTGGTGGGTCAGAAGATACCTCAAGGCAGTGGCTTTCTGCTTGAGGCACCACTAGGTGCTTCAGGAGCAAAAGTCTGCTTGTGAAGCTCAGGCAGTGAGCAATGTGTGCAGCCCAGGCACAGCTTTCCAGGAGATGGCACTGCACAACGGGGCAAGGCACTGGGATCCTGAGCTGCAGCCTGCAGCAGAGCACGGGGCATTGCAGAGACCTGGTGGGATGGTTCCAGAAGTCCTGCAGATCTTTTGTGCCCCGCTTGCTCCTCACTGCTGGGTCATCTCAGGACTGGGAGCCTGGAGAGGTAGAAATTCAACAGGAGAGTGGAGGGATGTGGAGCACAGATGCTTGTGCTCACACACTGCGCCCAGAGCACAGTGCTGCCGGGCTCACAGCTCTCACTGCAATGCATTTACTGCAGAGACACACAAGCAGGCACGAGATACACATTAATTCCTTCAATATAAGCACTGGGGCAGGTTTTAGGAATTTTTACAAGGCCATACGTAAATATGTCAGCATCCCACAAGTACAGCATGCTGAAATAGGTGCATCACAGTTCTGGAAGCTGGTCCCCACAGAGGCAGAATGATATAATCTGCCTAAATTACCTTGCCTCCTCCAACACGTTTTTAGTTTGTCAAGCCTGTTTTGGCAAAGCATTCTGTTGTTGGCTTATTGGTTTTGTTACTGCCAACAGATACTGTCAACAGAAGTCTGGTCTGTTTAGTATGAAAATCGAAGCATTTAATATTCTTTGTCTTTCTTACAAGCACCTGACAAGCAGCTTCACACAGACATCAGCACGGCTTCCAGGCTGTACTCTGGGAGTCAGCCCAAAGCCCAGCCGCCTGCAAACTGGGCTCATGAGCCCCCGAGTTGTGGAGATCCAGGCACAGGATGAGGCTTCACAAACACAAGCCTCAAGGCAACGTGAGCTCCAGTCTGAGGATTCTGGAAGGGCAAAGCTGTTCCCATGCCACTGTCAGGCCTCCCAGAAACAAACGGAGAACACTGCTGCATATTCCCACGAAACATGGAGCAGATATGGAAACCAGTAAACACAGCAGAGCCAGGCAGCTGGGCTTTCAGGTCTGGCCACATGCCTCGGGAAAGGAATCCACCGACTCCAGATTCCTGTGCTCCCTTTGTCTCCAGATAACAGGATCCCCAGCCCTGGCAGGTCAGAAACACACCAGACAGGTGTGTCCTTGGCAGGTGAACAGGAAACCAAGCCTGGCACGGAAAGTGAAGCAGTTCCTGGGTTAATGGCGATAAGTTCAGTTAAATATGGAACTAGTGAAAAACACGAGCAGATGAAAGCCAAGCTGGCAGCTTGTTATTAAATTAAACTGGGAAGAGGCAAGCTTTGAATAACTCCATACTGCAGGAAAACCCTACAGGATGGGGAGCTGGGGTTTCCAGCAGTACATGGGGCTCATACCAACACCCAGCACCCCCTACCCCACACTGGGCCAGGCACTGGCCCACAGCCCCCAGCTGCAGTGCATTGCAGGCACTTGGCCATCACAGTGTGAAGAATGTAGCACAGAGCATTGTGTGACAGGCTTTTTTTGTTGGTTTTGGGGGTAGGATGGGATGACAGGACTAAAAAGCTCATTCCAGCTATTATGAGAGGTTACAGATCTAATAGAGGAAAGCCAATTATGTATTTACACTGTTGCAGCAATGGTGTATAATTTGGTTTTCAAACTTTAATCATTTGGCTGCCAGGACAAATGAATTAGTCTGATGATGTTTTCCAGCGGAAGATGCTAATGATGTAGATTACAGGTTCTGATGATTTGCTCGTGTGTCTGGAATTCCTCTGGGATAAGAAAGAGAATCTGATGGCTCACCACGTGTTTTTCAGGATCCATCTCACTTCACCCCTCTCAGTTCTGTCCCTTCTGAATTCATTTTGCTTCATTTTCTCCCTGCCTGTTTATCTCAGTGCTCTAAGCTGGGAGGGAGGAAGCATGGAAAGCCATCCCTGCTCCTGCTTGCACCTTGGTCCCAAAGCAAGCAGAGCGCAGAGATCAGCCCTTCTCCAGTGACAGCAGAGGTGAGGCCCAGCACAAAGCGCAGCCCAAACTGATAAATTATCTGAGGCTGTTAAGATAATGCCCTGAGACAGCAAAAGTTGAGGAAGTGGTGGCAGCACTGGGGAGAGGAACCAGGAAAGGTCAGGCAGAGCACAGGGTAAGGACGTGGCTGAGGTTCACAGAGCAGAGGTGAAGGCACTGTTGGGGCCAGGCTCATGACACAGCAAGCACCAGCATGGGAAGAGCTGAGCATTTCAGTCTGGGGTAAGTAGATTTAACATCTATTATCAAGGGACGCCCTTAATAAATGGTTTGGAGCTGGATCAGGAAAGAATATAAAGCCAGGGGTAGGATGGTGGATGGGCAGATACAGCATGCCCTGCTCCCTCTGATAGCCCTTGTGTGGGGCTCAGGATGCCTTGGGATCCCCAACGTCCCTCCCAGAAGGGAACAACAGAGACATTAGGACAAGTACTGTCCCTTTAAAAAAATGTGGATTACCCCATAAACAATTATGCAGTATAAACACAGCAAAATCAACAGGGTGAATTTTGAACTAATAAAGATTTAATCTCTAAGTCATGAGACTGCCTTTGTTAGGAAAATATACATACCCCTGAGAATTGAACTACGGTTGCTCTATTACACACAGCTCAGCAGCTCGCTGGGCATTTTTCCAAATCAGTTTATTTTTAACATCAGATACATTATTCAATTAATTATAAAAACACTGAGGTTTTCAAGAGAGATTTCTGATAAAACTGCAGGGTAAATATGCGTGAGAACAGCGAGGATTACAATCTCTGCAAACTTTAGCATCTGAGGCTGTTGCTATAAACAAGAGCAGTCCTCCGAGGAGGTTATTTATCAGAGTGAATCATATCAGATAACACAAGGCCTCCTCCCACGCAGCAAACAGACAGATCATTTGTCCTTTACCTAGTGATGGAAGTGAAAGACCGACATGTCTGTCACTGGTATGCTTAGAGGATGAGAAGTGTGAAGGACCGGCCTGGATTCTTCGGATGCTTCCAGCATTCAGGCATCCCATCTTGGCGAAGATTATGTATTTAGAGGCTGAGCTCTTTCCCAATAAATTAAGACACAGAAAGCAAAAAACCAGCCCATTTCTAGCAATGTCTTGAGGCCTTGAAAACGCTGGACATCAACTAATGGGATGGATTCAGGCCCTGCCTTTAAAAGCAGCCTCCACAAACAAATGTGGGAACGCTGACATCTCCTGCAATGGTTTCACTGCACCAACACCAGAAATGCTTTCCCAGGCGTAGGTTTGTGTCTCTTTAACCTGGTGAGCAAGAACTCTAACAGTGTTTGCTCTAATCCAGCCTTTATCTTCCATCCACGCACGTTGCTGTGTACTTTTCCTAGCTGATTTTCCTTTTAAAGACTCACGCTGCGGTAAATTGTTTGATAGCTCTGGTATTGTCTGTATCGATGGCAAAGATTGAAGGGAAGGAATCCGGGCATCAAAGCCTGGCAAAGTGAGGGCTCCCAGGCTCTCACCCAAGCTTTGCCAGACATGCAAAGCAGCGTTGGGAAAAGTCCCTACCGTGTGAGCCTCAACTTCTTCTCTGCAACCCATCCCTAACTTTACAAATAGGCAAATCACGTCAATGATTGCAGACTCCTTCAGGACAAGGAGAGACATTTTGTTCCGCTTGCCCTTAAACAATGGAATCCTACCTAACCAGGGCTCCCAGCCCCGAGCATGGGACAGGGCAGCAGTAATAACAGGAGGGAACCATGTTGGCAGACGCATTCAGCAGGTTGCCACATCTCACACGTGGAAAGCCAGACTCCAGCTGCCGGCTGGGCCTTTTCCCTGGAGAGCTGCTTGGGCAGGGACACTGGGTCAAGGAGGACAGGCTCCTGGCTGGCAAGCTGCAGTGCTGAGGAGGGCACAGAGGTGACATCTGTCAGAGATGCCATCGCCTCACCTGGAGCCCACGGGGAGGCACGGACGCCTCACCTCGTGCTCAGCTCTATGGGCAGAGGCCTGCCGTGCCCTCAGCGAGCCTCACGCACCCCACAGCCGCCTAAGAACGGTCATGGGGCGTACCGACGGGAACGAGAACTCTCCGTGCCACCCAAGCGGCCAAACGGCCACACCGAACCGCCCTCCCGCTGAGGCGCACCCGAGGCCACCACAGAGCCCCCGCGTCCCGCCCACTCCCTCAGCCGGGGGGAGGGTCTTGCCTGAACCGATAGCCACCTCCTCCAATCCCCGCCCTCTCTTCCCCGCCCCGCGCTAGAGAAACCAATCAAAGCCCTGTTCTTCCCGGCCCGCCTCTTAACTGCTGCCAATCAGGGAGCGCGGCTCTTGTCCTCCCCTCCCCCCATCCCCGGGGAGGAAGGCGGTGGAAGGGGGTTACGTAGTGTCGGCTTGGTATTCTCGAAGCGCGGTAGTGGTTTTGCTCTGCCGTAGGGCTGCCTGCGGCGTTGGCGTAGCGGCCGCAGTTGGCGTAGCTCTAGCAAGAGGCGGCTGTGGCGGGGAGCAGCGGCGGCCGTGCGAGGAGAGGGCAGGAGGTGCGAGCAGGGCCCGGCGGGCGGGGAGCGGGTCGGGGGGCCGGGAAGGGAGCCGGGAGGCCGGCTGAGATCCCCCCGCGGGTTATCCCGTGGGGCAGGGGCCGGGAGTGGGGCTGAGAGCTGGCCCGAGGGTGCCGGAGACAGGCTGCGAGCTCGGGGCAGCTAAGTGTGCGGGTCCGGAGGCGGACCGAGGCCTGGGGAGCTCAGTGAGGGGTGGGAGCAGGCCGAGACCTGGCACGGCTCGGTGCACGGGCAGCAGGGCAGCCGGTGCACAGCGGGTCCCTTTGAGCCCGGCAGAGCCTTCCTGCGCTCCCACAGCAGCAGGAGCGAGGCTTTAACCGCGCATCCCTGCGGGCAACGGCAGCCCTGGTTTGCAGCTCAGTATCGGTGAGGATTGTTGGCTGCTCCGCGTTTATAGCCTCGTTTCTTTTTGATGCTAATAAGCCCTTGATGGCTTGGCTGTTGCTAAACGTGTAGCGAAACCACCGTCCTCTGGCCCCCAAACGGAGCTGCTCGGGGCACTTCTCGGTGCCGACCTGATGCTGGGGGAAAGCAGCACAGCTCAGTGGGCCTGGCGGATGGACATGGGGTGACCTGATTTGGTTGTCATGCTGTGTAATCTGGAGCAGACTGCTTCTTCGGTTTTCTTTTTTTTTTTTTTTTTTTTTTCTCCTCTGCCTGTTTCTCTGTTTATGAGACACAGGTGCTAACACTTAGGGCTGGTTGGAAAAACAGAAAAGAAACAGACTTTGCATTTCCTGAGACACAGTTACGTATGCTGGTTAGACTCATGCGGGCTGTGAACTGCTTCAGAAGACGACGGGTGAAAATAGAACAGATTTTTATTAGCTGCTTTGCAAAACAGGAATTATGAGGGGCATGACAGCAGCGAAGCTTGCCCTAGGCAAACAGGGGAAAGAGGATATTGGGACCAGGCTAATTGGGGCCATACCTCTTAAGATTGGTATGAGTCTGTGCTGAATATTACCCATCCAAACAGGTTTTAGAGTAGGAGGAGGAGCCCAGGACTGCCTGGGACTAATTTACTCATTTCCCTCCCAAAGGCTGACCTGAAGACCTCTACCAAGGAATAGCACAGGAAGAGAGAGAACCTGGAAGCATTCTGTATGTGCTGTGCACAGACTTAAGGCTTCTTCAGAGACTCACAATGACTTCCCACAAGAGATGCCTTCTGGAGAGGTTCTGCTGAAGTCAGGGCACTGCAACCTCTAAGTGGGACAGCTCCTGCTGGTCTGGAGCTGAGACTTGCTTATCTCCCTTCCTTTTCCCTTGGAGATGTTGCAGAGATTTAATCTGACCTCTTCCTCCTCACCTGAAGCCTGCCGTGGCAATGATCCCGCAGCCAGATCCGACCACCAAAGAGAAGAAGATTGTGCATTTGAGGCTGGGCCGTCGTTGTAACTGAACTGGAATTCACTCCCTGCTTACGCTCCAGGAACAAGCGCTGTTCCTCTGCTTGTCCGTGTGTGTTTTGAGCTACTCCTCTCTCATCTTGTTTGGAGTTCCTGGGCTTTCCATACTGAATTTGCCCATGGCTTTCCTGATGAAGAAGAAGAAATTCAAATTTCAGACAAATTTTACTCTAGAAGAGCTGACTGCTGTCCCCTTTGTGAATGGGGTTCTGTTCTGCAAAATCAGGCTGTTAGATGGAGGAGACTTTGCTAGCTTATCTACCAGGTAAGAAACTGCTTACAGATTTGCTTCTTGGCCATTCTTTTTTTCCTGATTATTCTTCACTCGAGTGCTCTGACATATGGCTGCCACTTGCCTATCCCTTGATATGTTTTCACTAGTTCTGCTGTTGGGCCCCGTGTGCCATATCATTTTCCAGAGACAGGGAAGAACTAAGCCTGGAGACTGTTGGCCGATAGAGCTGCCCCGTGGTTTTCAGAGACACGGGGAGGGAGGGAGCAGGAGGTTGCACACTTGAAGGAGATGGGTTTTCTGGTTGAAGCCCACATAATTTGTTTTTTTGCCCTCCTTGCCCAAGTTTTCATGTGCTGTTTTAGACGTTGTGCTGTACCGCTTTCACGCAGCACTTGAAAATTAGCTCTGCAGAAAGCTGTGTCTATAAAAGCAAATCAGCCTTCCCCAGCTTTGCACTCTGTTTACTTCGAAGTTACTGTTCTTGGTAAGAGTGGAAGTAGCTTGCTTTGCATTGCAAATTGCTGTGCGAGGGAGAACTGCTGCCTGGAGTCTAAGTTGTCAGTGCTAAAGATACAGTTTATCTCCTTGAACAAATAATATTGCATCTCCCAAGTTCATAGCTGCAGTATTTTCTCCTTAACGATTTATCATATTGGGATCGTTCTGCTGCGTACTTTATACGGTTGTTCTGTCATTGTGTATTGGCATTTCTCAGGCTCCTTTGGGCTGACCTGTCCCCATGCCTGCTGCTAATTGCTAATAAATGCTTGCTTTGTTTCCAGCTATGCACATAGATTATCACCAGCAGTATGCAAATGCAAATTCCATAGCAGCCTGGACTTGCTTTCTTTCTGCCCCAGTGTGTGAAGGAAGCCTTCCATGCCATTCAAACTTGTTTTTTAACTTTCCCGAGTAACTACTCCATTTTAAAGGTACAGCGTGTGCTTATGCTTGCTGGTAACTGCTTTATACCAGAACTAAAGCCTGGTTTGGTCTGATTTTCCTCTTTGTGGTGCAGTGCATTGTACTTTCTCATATTGGGAGAGAAGATTTTATCGGGTAAGTGTGAAACATTTCTGTCTTGGAAACAGAAATGATAGGGTAATGTTCAAAGCTTGGTTCTTTTTCCAGAGGCATGGTGCAACCTCATCTGAAGTGTATAGGAAATGTGGACATGGAACACATGCAGGAATGGGCTGTGAATTAATTTCTCTTTTGAAGAATATCTATCAAAAGAGCTTTTCCTTACAGTGTACTCTCTTGAGGCCAGATCCTCGTGTTTGGTGGAAGCAGCTTATCTAAGGAATTCAAACACTATGTGAACTTGGAAAGAAGTTAACCCTTCTGCTTCCTGGAGCTGTAATAAGCTGAATTAAATGGAGGGTGGCTCAGAAAATGCCTGCAACAGGAATGTCAATCTCCATCTCCTTGTTGTCCTTGAAAGCAGCTCCTAGGAGCGCACTGCTGGTGGCTGCTGACACTGCCAGCCGTCCGGGCTGTGTCTGGTTGTTTTCAGAGCTGGCTGGGGTTCAGCAGTTCTCTCAGTGCGCAGTGTGTTGCGGATTGCAGATGTGTTCCAGCAACAAACTCATCTGTAATTCAAACCAAACACATCCATCGCACTCAGTGGCTCGACGGCTTATAAACCAACAAAGGGGAAGTCGGCTATTAGGCTTGCCGCCTTTCCCCCTGACCTGGCTGGAGTCTAACTGAAAGCACATGGAAACCTGTTCTTGCTGGGAAAGTTATAGGTCTCAATGGTATTGAGTCATTTGACCTTTTCCAAATATTTTCCCCTGTTGCAGTTACAGAAACTTCATGAATTTCCAGGAGCAGTGAGGAAAAGAGGTACCGCATGGAAAGGCTTCCAGATGCCATGGCTCTGCTCTGTGCTCCTTTAGTCATTTTCCATGATCTCTTTGAAATTCTGTGGAAAGATAGGGATGTCAGTGCTGTATCTGTGTTGTATGAAAAGCCTGTGCACTTAGTTAGGGATTCTGATCATTTTTCTTAAATCAGCCACTTCCAAAAATGATTGCTTTGGAGTTGAAAGGTCTGTTGGGTCATCTTAGGGTGAGCAGCTTACATAGGAAGTTTCAGTGTTTGCTCTGCAATCGGTTTGGACCTTTTCTTTGGTCTGTGGCAATAAAAAGAAGTTTGCAACTGTGATCAAAGCAGCTCTTGCTGTCTGTGTTTTTTCAGAGAATTGATCTAGATGAGGTGCCCCATGTAACCCTGTAAGTGGAGCAGGGAGAAGTACGGATAGGGCATGCTAAGTTATTTTTTCCTCAATTAAGTGACTTCTGATGTGGAGCAGTGTTGACTGAGAAGATAGAAGTACTCCAGAGACTGTGGTAAGGGTGGGGATACGGTATTCCCAGTGAGTTGCTGAATGGCACCGTGTTACACTGACCTGTGAGCAGAAGTGAGTGGCTGTGTTGGCCTGACCCTGTCCCAAGTCCACTGGGGCCTGGGTTGTAGGTACGTATTACAGACTCACACTGCACCTTACAGCATGAGTCTGGAGGGGCCTTGGGGGCAGTGGGGCAGACAGGAACAGGGGCAGGGGCCAAGCAGCCCCGCTGAGAGGGGAACCTGCCTGAAGGGCACCAAGAATTAACATGCTTAGGAATTCAGGGCACTCTGGAAAAGGTTCATGTCCTGTCAGCACATCAGCTTGAGGATGTGTGTCTTGTTTTGTTGTGTTTTTTTTTCTTGCATACAGGTGTCCCGTTCCCATGCATGCTGGGTTAACACCTCACTTTAGGCTGTGAATATTGTAGTGACTAAACCTGCAGCTGTAAATTTCCTTTCACCCTTCCTTTCTCCTCCTCTGTTTGTAAAATCTTCTCCTTATGCTCAAGCAGGGCTTCTGAGGATAAGAGCAGTTTCAGGAACGAGGCTCTGCTTAACAAACATCTGTCATCCCTGGGTTTATCGCTCTCCTTTAGAAGCTGCTCTTCTGAAAGCGCATCTGATCCAGGTGTGGGCCAGACAGATCCTGCATTTCCCCACTGAGCAGCACCAGTGTATGCCTTGAATATTATTAATCCAGATACTAAAATAGCACAACCACCAGTGAATTCAGTTGCCTCCCAAGTAGCTTTAAAAATAGCAGGCGTGGAGCGGTAGGGATGTATTCATGGCAACCGTTTTTGTAGAGCAGATGGGCTGCTGCGTTTTGCACCAGTTTGAAGCTTTCGGAGGTTGTGTGCATCTTTATTCCTGGATAAATGACATAACGGCCTCATCTGGAGTCTGTGGATCTGTGCAGGCGCCGGCTCTGCTGGGCGAGGGAGCGCTTCCGTGCAGCTGGAAGCAGGGACATCCAAACAGGGCAGAGGGTTGCAGCTCGTGCACTTACGTCTTTGTGTATTACTGGGGAAGACTTGATTAAATCCCCCCCACGCTCCACCCCTCTGCCTATGATGTCAGTTAATGCTGAGTGGCAGCCAGATGCTCTTTACCTCTGTGCTGATGACTCCTGTCTGCGTGTTGGCAGAGTAGAGCTGATGTGTGATGTAAGGGAAGTGGAAAGCCAGGTGTTACCCACGCACTCGTAACACCTCATGCAACATTGTTTTGTTAGTTTGCCAGCAGTTTTGCTCTGGTATTTCTGGATTTGAAGGAAGGAATTGTTCTCTGAAAACCCCTGGCTTACTGTAACGGGAAGACTGTTTTGCAAGAGCTTAATGACATTACAGACATTTCCCACCTTGCATGTTGTCTTCTGAAGGCAAGAAGTGCTACCTACTAAGCCAACCCATGGTTCCATTCCCCTCCAGCTGTATTTCCATAGAGAGCATGCCTTCTCAAGCATGTGTAGTGTTTCAGCTTAGTTTTCTGATCCTGGCATTCCTGCACCAACCAGAGAATAGAGCTTGTTTTCTGCAGCCCTCCAGCTGTTTATATGCAGGCTGAAGTGGAGCAGTGCTGGTGTGGGAAGAGCTGACCTTGCTGGGGTGGTCTGGCCTCAAAGTATTTCAGTGCCATAGCCTGAACCAAGAAATGTTCTTACGCTTGCAATTTGTAATTAAGAGTGAAATCCACTTCCTGTGCTGCGTGCGTGTGGAAGGCTGCATGCAGACTGCCAAAGGAAATACTGGTAGTGGAGGAGGCTCCTCACACCCATAGTTCCATGTGTGTGACTTTTGTCTCTGCCATCCTGGTGTGGGCACACATCTAAAGCTGCTTGCTTCCCTTGCGTGACAGGATGAGAAGCATCATTATGTCATAGTCATAGATGCAACTTTGTTCGTTTCTGTAGGACATCAATAGAGGGGGGAGGCACTGCCCTGCTAACAGCTGATGTGGAGATGCAAGTTTCACCACCTCATAAATGCAACTGTCTCTGTGGTGCAAGTCAGAAATCAACTAATTCACTGCCTCTGCCTAAATGGCTGTTCTATCTGGCTCCTTCTGACCAGAAAAGCATTAAGTTTGTCTCATCAGAGACTAAAGGATGGATTCAGCCAAGCTGAGATTTAAATCTTCACTACTGTCTCCTTTGAAGTGAAGGGTGGATAGTGAAATTGTCTTCTCTAGAGCTAGCCTTTCCAAGAAGGGAAGACAACTAGCTGTACTGAAAGGAGAGAGCTGCTGCCTGCATTCTGCCTCTTGCTTCAAATGGGATTGCCATGGTGTAGTGAAGAACTTAGTTGTGGCTCTGAATGGCTCTCCCACTTCCATACTTAGTACAGCGTGTGCTTGGCTTTGTCCTCTGCTACGGCGTGTGGTGTGAAAACACTTCAACAGCATTCTTGTTGCACGTGTCTATAAATGTCAGTCTTCCCTATGTATAAATATATTACAAATATATGGAGCGAAAGAGTAAGTTTCAGTGCTGCAAAGCACCTTCTTTGCATTACACGTGCTAACCTCCTGCTGTCTTGGCTGCAGCCTCAGGAACGGACTGGGAGTTTTAATGGAAAAGGCATCTGAGTACAGCCTCTAGAAACACTCTGCAGTAGAACACAGCCTAATTCAAGGCTATAAGGTAATAAGGCACAGTACCTGCCCTTTTCGCATTCTGAAACAAAACTAGAGAAACTACACAGGAAAGGTGAGAGAAAGGATTTTCGTTATAGCAGTATGGCAAAAAGTCAGTGAGAGCTGTGAGAACAGCAGCAGCTGTTGAGGTTTAACCTCTGCTTAGTTGGAGTATTAGAAAAAGTGTAGAAGTGATAAAGCAGTGCGAGGCTGGTTGCCAGTATGACCTCTTGTAGGCTGCTGCACCTGCAGGACCAGGCAGCGGGGCCTTGTAGTGCAGGGGGCTTTGCACCAGCTTTGCCCCTTCCCATTGCAGATGACCAGCTGGAGCCTGCTGTGAGATGAACAGAATGCTGTTAAAACTTCCCTGCCCTGGAGGCTGCATCCTTCTGGGTCAGAGCAGTCCCTGTAGGTGCTCTAGCTGGCACTCCTGTTTTACCTGCTGTTGCTTAGGCAGGAGCTGCTTTATTAACCAGCAGCTGAAACCTAAAACTCCAAGTGATACGCTGTGTGCACGGCTTCAGTAAGTGCTCACATACAGTCTGCTTTTGAACTTCCCCTGTAGAGCTGAATTTGAGCTGGCAGTGCTTTGACAGCTAACTCTTAGCAACAGCCTTATCTGCGTGACTTAAACAGTGCTTGGCTCAAAAAATTACTCATTGGGAAGTGTGTTCTGCTTTGAGGCTGGGGCCCTGTGGTCTGCCTGGTTTACAGAACAGCACTGCTGTCAGCCCTGGCTGAGGACAAAGAGGGAGAGGAGGGTGTCCTCACTCCCTTTTTAAGACCTGTATTTGTTTCTGAAGTACGGAGGAAAACCTAAATGGCTTCCAGGCTGTTTGTTCTTTGTGCTCTTTAGCTGCCACCACTGTTGACTTGAGCTTTGAAGCTGTATTTCTGAGGAATTCGTGCATGCCTCCAGGAGGCTGTGGTCTCACTGCTCAGTCGTTAGTACTTGAATAGGCCGTAAGTTGCCAATAGCAAGTTGTTCTGGTACCAGTTTCTAGATGAATGAGTTAGGTATGGATTTATTCTTAGTGTCATTACAGGAAGATACACCTGCTGGTGTTTGGGGAGAGATTTCCAGCTTCTCCCTCAGATCAGAAACTTCTTTCACTTTCCAGCATGATGGAATAGCACAGTGAGCTCCTGCAGCATCACATGAGCTTGACTCTGTAAGGTCTCACTGTGCAGAGGCAGACGGATGTGGCTCTGTGCGTGGCCTCCTTTCTCAAACAGGATGTGCTCTGCATCCTCTGTGAGCTGCTAGCTCTGCCCGCTCAGAGCAGGGGGTGCAGTTGTCTCCAAGACGGGTCAGGAATTCGTTTCTAGTTATTCCTCCTCATATAATGAAGCAACAGCCTTTAGGAGTGTCCCAGATCAGTGTTTTGATCTCCTTTTTCCTCTGTACCAACTTGTGACCTCCTATCAGCACTCCACGCTGTGAAGGTGATCTGTGTTTTTTCAGGTGGCTGTGTTACCCCACCCTGTGCTGGCTGCTCGACCTGCAGGATGGGAGGCTTTTTGTTCTGGCAGGTTGTTCACATTATGCCTTTGTGCACGTGCTGGGCGACGTGGTACACATCACTACCACTCCTGCCTCTGTGTCATGATCTCTGGTACCACGCAGTGGGACTCAGTATCTCAGTTTAGTGCCTGGGTTTGAAAGGCACTTCCCACTGGCCAAACAGTTGGGCCTGTGTTTGCTGGCTAAACAGCCTTGTTGTTTGGTGCGTTTTCATTCTGAAGAGCAAGAAAGGGAATTGTTCTGTGGGATTTGAATTTGCTACTCTTCATGAATGTCATTTTCATGTGCTTTGTAGGAGTCTCCTGCATTATTCAAATGATAAAATTGAAATGAGGAAAAGATAAAGGAAATGGGATGGGGATGTGGTGGCAAGGAGGAATATGAAGAGGATGTGCATGGAGACCAAAGCGCTGGGGGGAGGCAAGTGTTGAAAAGACAGGATATTCTAGATCAGCCAGAGCATGCACAGTCTGCTTAACGGATGCTTTCCATGCGGATGGAAAGTAGCTGAGAAGGCAAAAGAGCAGGACCGTGCCTTTCCTTCAGCTGTATTTATCATATGCCACTGATGAGGGGAGGCCTTGTTGTAGAAGGTCTCATGCTGTTGTAGGAGATGGGGCTGGAGCTAAAAATACTTTCAGTGCCCTGTGCTGTGTTCTAAATAAGAAATGAATGGTGTTTGTTGAGCCTGAAAGTGCTGGGGTTGCTTACGTGGGAGGAAGGAAGACAGCATGTGGATTTGCTGTGCTGGAAGGACTAGAAAGCTGCAGTGTTAATTATCAGTGCATCTTCAGAGACCGACAGAAACCATCACCCTGCGTGTGGTTGGTAACCAACCTTGAAATGTGCTCTCTAAAATAAGAAAATAAGATAAAAAATAAAACCACAAAACTAAAAGTAGACTTTTTGGGGAGTACTGCTTCCTAGAGCTGCATGTTTGCCAAAGCGGGGCACGTCCCTTCTCTTGCCATGCAGTGTACAAAATGTAGGAGATAAAATCTGAGGGTTTGGTTGGCACCTTCCAGAACTATCAAGCACTGTGCTCCGGACTGGCTTTGCAAAGGCAAAGCAGAACAAGGAGTCCAGAGGGAATAGTCTGTAAATGGGATGTGGCCTCAGGGTTTCAGTTTGGGATTGTTACCTCCATTTTGCTTTCAGAATAAAACTGTGTATGAAATGACTGCGGCAAGGTGTTCCCTTATTGGCTGTTGGGTTAATGATCAACAGAGGTTCGCTGCCTGTGCCTGCTGTTGCTTGCAGGATGGATCAGCACAAAGGCCACCATCATCAGCACTGCATCCGGAGCTCCTGGCCTTAGGAAATGCAAGTTGGTGTGTGAGTGCTGCAAAATGGGGAGGCCAAAATGGCTACTGCCCAGGGGTTCTAATTGTACTGTTACATCCAATCACTCATGTCTCCAGTCTCTAAGGGATGATACTGCTCATCAAAATAGAAGGATTGGTGGCCAGGAGAGGGGAAAGGAAAGGCTTGCCTGGAAAACACTTTGAT
>PPHD01013187.1:0-15310 GCA_002909625.1 Bambusicola thoracicus | reverse complement strand
ATTCCTGTAAAGACATAGTTTACACGAATACATAAAAATATTTAATGACCGAAGTAATAAAGAGAACTGGTATACACACAGAAGTAATGAGATACAAATTACAGAATGTTGAAGTCAAACATTTTATAAGTGCAAAACTTTCGTCCAAGTTTGGATGAATGTTGTTACGTTGTTGTTTGAAATTGCACTTAGAAATTGTTGTACAATTGTTGTTACAATGATGTTTTAAATATTTAAACACATACCTCAAAATGTACCTAATTGCATAATTCTGCGTTCAGTGTGATAGAAAGTAATTTGTGAAGATAAACAAAGATCTAACATTGTAACTTACCTGAATGGCATATGCTGCAGAATCCTGAGCACGAACATTGTCAGCGTACGCAAGAAATGCTCTAGTCAGTTCCATCAATAATCCATATGCAAAATTTGGATCCTCCACGCCAGCCTCAATCACAAACACAAAGCCAATTTTATTACAACAAAGTAATAGCTGTATCTTTAATCTCCAGATAGTCACTTTGAAGTCTGTTTCTAAGCCGGTTTAGATGACAAAGCAGGCAGAGATTTTCTAAGAGCCTAAAGTTAAGAGCTTTCCTACTCCCACACACTTAAAATAAACAAACAAATGAAATCCCACAAACATTTAATACTGAACAAAATACTACAGAAACACTTCTTACCACAAATGTAAAATCTTTTCCTTGAGTTTCACTTGTTGAAAAATCCAGCCTGCCGGGGTCTATGGCTCCCAGTTCACCTAAACATTCCCCACAAAGCAGTCGGGCATGAGAATTGGCATCCTGACAGCCAATTAGAAGGACAGTTACCAACTGAGAGATGACTGGCTCCACAGTTTCACTGTCTGTTACATACTTCACCAATTTTTCCTAGGAAGTTTAAGGAGGGAAAAAAATAAAAAAAACGTAGATGAGTTTTTATACAACGTTTATCATCTCTCACGTCACATTTTATTTGCCCATGATGTTAAGTTTGTCGTTCAGATATTGCTATTTTCCTAACTGTGACCCATTGACAAACATATAGATGTGTAAAGCAATATCTTCGTATTTCATACGTGCCCAGATAATTTATTTGAATGTGATCAACAGATTCAAGCTTTTATTGATGGAAGGCAAAGAAATAAGAAAAAGAAAAGAATGGTGTGAGGTGGTCACAAACAACTTACTTTAAGATACTAAAACCTCAAAAATTCTTGCTCCTGATGCAAAAGCTATACATGTTCTAACAAAGAACAAACTCTCAAAATGAACTGAGGAAATTGACATCTTAGATAAGAAATATACCAATATCCTTGCTGAATCAGCATCATATAAAGAAGGATTTGAAAGTCCTGTTATATGGTGAAATGATGGAAAAGAATCCCTTCTGCTTTTCATATTAACTAACATCTAGATTAATAAACTTAGGAGAATAACACAGCTCATGTAAACATACAGTAACATTGAAGTTGATGGTCCAGATGCTCCTTTGAGTACACGTAGAAATTAACTAAAGAGGGTTTTAGTACCTGATTTCTATATAGTGTTTCTTTCAGGCTGGTAAGCGCATGGATACGAACATCCACATTCTCATGCTGAATAGCTCTCATGGACAGTTGCAACGTCGTCTGCAAGTCAGTGCTTTTGGAGGATTCCTAAACAAGACATGACATAAGAAATTCAAGTCAAATCTAACAGGAACACAGTTAAGCAGCATCTCAAAGAACACGAGAAAGGAGACATACAAACATCTATTCTTCTACCTATGTTCTCAGCTATACCCACATACCACTGCTTTCCTATTTTTTTTTTTGTTTTCCTATGTTAGTACATAAAAACAAAAAACATTAAACATTTCTACTAAATACTTGCTACTTCCTATCACTTTAGCTTGCCTTCAGAAGGTAAGCACAAGGGATGGACTACCAAGTAATAATAAAAAATAAACAGGCTTGGTTACCTCAGAAGAGAATACGGATGGGGGGTAAAATTAAAAGTAATGAGTTTTGCAACAAATTCATTTCCATAGTCAACAACCTCTTTTCTTAACCTTATAAATTCTTTTATCTCAATAAGATGCAAAGTTGGAATTCAGAGAAGCTATAAAGCATTCCTCTGATACACAAGTTCTGTTTTGTCGTGGAGGCAAGTAAATATTATTCTTGCTTAACAAGAGTTTAAAAACATTTTTCTTACTCCACATGAATTCACCTGATCCACTAGAAACAACAAAACAAAAGAGGCTATACCTTTCGATATTCCTGAAGGACTACTTGAATTTCTTTTAGTTCTGGAAGGTCAGGCAGGAAATATATTTCATGTAAGAAGTCTCGTACTGTATCCCTAATAGTTACAGAAATATTGCAAAGAACATTTCTAATGTTAGTTGGATCTGAAAAGTCACAAAAACCTATTAAATTAAAGCAATAAATTATAACAACTAGAAAAACAAAAACTTGAAAAGCAGAAAAAAATTCCACGTATTTTTGCATTTAAGTATACATATAAAAGAACTTATTTCTCTTTTTACTGAAAGAGACAGGTTCTTCTCCACGCTTTACACTACTCTCTCTTTAATTCTTCTCATTGCTTTCAAAATTGCCATTCACCTCCATCAGGTCCCATACTCCTTATTTTTGAAAGGGTGTGATAATCCCATTTGGTTTTGAACCAATTTCACTTTTTCTTATGTAAAAACAAACGACCAAAAAATGAATTTTCTCTTTCTAACACCAAGGAACCTATTTCAAGTTTCAAGCCGCCATAGGCTACAGTAAAAGCCTTGCTATTCACAGCACCTCCTTTTGTTTTGCAAACTTCTGGTATGATAAATGCAAGGAAAATGAAAACCCAACAAAAGTAATCAAAATATAGACTCTGATCATTCGTAGAGAATACTGTTACAAAAGATAAATAAAAGTTAAGACTCGACACTGTACCTAAAAGTATAAATGCTGTGGTTTTCATAATAATGACTCTAATTCATCAAAAACTCAAATAAAGACTTCATTTCCTTCCTGTTACCACTCTGTATACTTCTCTGCACCTTAGCATAAATGCTAGCAGTTGCTGTTATTCTGACTGCGTGGCCTGTAGACGCAAACTGTTTCCCATTCCGATAACAGAAAACACACAGAATCTAGCTCAGCAGCGATGTCAGGGGAAGCACTCTGAAGAGGCTGTAACTTAGCCACACTGTCATATATTTTTAATGAGGTCAGTGAAAGAAAATCTTTTCAGATGAAGGTATCACTTGCCAAATTTCAAAAATGTCCTTGAAATATAAAGTTGAAATTTTATAAAACAACTTTATTAGTTCACAGCAAAATGCTAAGTTTTCTCATCTCAGTACCGGACAAATTTCTTTCAGTGCAATTCCTATTACAGGAGTTAAATAAGTGAAAATATTTTGTACGGTACCTGTTCTCAACTATGAGAAAGTGAAATACTGCTGTAGTTTCCTTCGGCTGGATATGTATAAGAGGCAACAACGCTACTATCACATGACTAAGCAAGGAGCCAAGGTATGAATGGTCCAGACTTCGAACAAAACAGTCCCAGGCTCTAAACAAGAAAATACACAAAAACAATAGTAATCAATGATGCTTCACTGCATAAAGATATTTTAGGTGAATTGTGAAGTGCATTGTAAAGTATTTCAGCTCTGTGGTTTGGATTATTGTCTAAAACAAAACAAGTGCATTCAAGGACAAATGGTAAGTATGTCACTGCTTGGGAACATGATCAGTTCACCTGCAACACAGTTCTGGAAAGTCATCCTTATATCTTAGAGCTGTTCTCAGTGTAGTCATCATCTTCACTCGTACTGAACTGACATGTTTCGGACCCATAAGCTTCATTAAAGACATAAGACTGTTAAGGGCCTATATTTAAAAAAAAAAAAGAAGATAACACATTTTGGTGTATTAGATTCTCAGTAAAGCACCTACAAACCACCACTTCTAATACAAACAAGCTACTATGAATTAAGACACAATATACCCATTAAACATATGAGGTATTAAAACTGCACCTTCTGTCTATCCCAAGGCCAAAATATATTACTTTAAAAATCCCAGTTAAAAAAACCATACAGTTTCATGTTGCAAAAAAATAATTTATGGATTAGAGAAAAGGAGAAGGAAATGAGATCTGGAATGACAGGGCTACAATAAAAACTTAACTGCTTAGACGGTTGACAGATTGATGAGGGAAGAACTGTAGACACCGGTGGAGTTTACAGTTACAGAAATCTGTTAGATGATGATTGATCATACATCTAAAGTTCAAGAAGCTGTAAAGTAGACATTTAGAAAATAGAGAAAACAAACTTGCATTTAAAAACAAAGAGAATAGACATAAAACTTATAGCAGAAGTGATAGCGAGCTTCAGGGAGTAGTTTACAGGTCAATTGTCAGTGAGACTGATGAAAGATTGAAGAGAAATAGTAAGATGCAAATAAGAAAAAACGTAGGAGATATTTCAGTCACAGTCACACTGTGTGTGACAAAGGCAGCAGAGCTTGAGAAAAGGTCTTTGAAGGGAAGATTCTCATACACTCATGGAAAACCAAAACAAGGAAAAACACAAATAATAGCAGGTACAAGATAAGAAATGATGTATAAAGGAAGAAATTCAGAAAGCATCAAGACAAATGGTTAATAAATGACAATACTTCAATAAGAATACCTCAGAAGCAAAACACTAGAAAGAGAACACCAACAGAGAAAATACAACAAGTCTATCAACATAAAGGTTATCCGTTCCAGGACTGTGTGACCGTCTATATAAATTACCTATACTGCCCCTGTGTGGTAGCTAAAAGGTCTCCCTTACGGTTGGAAGCACACAGACTCAGAACAGCACAATCTGCAGAGTTAGTCTTAAGTGCCAAGCTATGAGTTCTCATTTTTCAAGTCTCTCTCTTGTAAGCTCAAAGGAGCTCTTCTACGAGAAGCGAAACAAGTCAAGTCCAATTTCCCTCAGATTTGCATCACTCTATTTTCTTCCAGCAGTAATGTTAGGTTTGTACTTCTAGGCCCTCAAATCCTTGACTTCAGCTTCCTCCCATACCCCTCCACCCTCCACTTCATTTCTTTCATGTTTGTTTTGCATGTGTAAAACACTTGGATTCCTAATTCATAATTACTGATCGAGTGACGTGTTATTTACCATACGTGACTCAATTATTTACTTTAGCTGCCCAGTAAAGAGAAGCATACTTAACAGCTTACACAAAGTCCAGTCCACAGTGAGATCATCAGTTTTAAAGAATCATGTGCAAACCTCATTTTTTGAGCCTTCCTCGACAACTACTCAACCACATAAGCAAACCTGGAATATCAAAGTAGTTCTTACTTCTTTGTCTTAATGTTCATATTAATTTTACATACCATTTTTTTATCCTCAATGCCAACACTGGAACTCAATAACTGCATGTTAAAAAAGGCCAAGATACCAAGCAATTTAGGCTGCAGATAATCAGCCTGTAGAGAGGGGGGAAAAAAAGTAAAAAAGTAAAAACCAAGTAAAATTACTGTTAACACATTGCTAAATTTCTAAGTTTAAGTAAAGACATGGCAAGTATGAAATGGTAATTCTGACTAATGGAAAGATTCCCAAACATGTATACTGTTCCTTAAGAAGTAGCAGTGTTCATGAAAGACATCCCTGTTGCACTGTGTGGGGGGGGTTAATTTCTTTTACTTAATGCATTCTTGTGTATTTCTGTATTAGACAAACATTCGATATGCGATGACAGCCTTTCCTCTTCACTTCTGTCTCAAATAAGATTTACAAGTGATGCTCAAAAAACATCAAGTAGTCTTCACTCCCAGACTCAAGATTACAAATATTTATATTAAACAAAACCAAATGAATATTTTGATGTACTTACCATTTGCTCAGATGACGTTATTTCCCTGGGTCCCTGATAGGGATCATCATGAGATGCAAATGAAGCCAATATTGACAAACCATTGAATACTTGCTGATAGTGTTCTCCTATACGTAGCAATAATTCATTATGCAGTCCCTGGTAGTCCTGTCTCAACAAGCTGCCCAGTTCGATCTCAGTCTCATTCTATAATCAACAAAAAACAAGTCTTACTTTCACCACAGTGAAATAGAGACAGGGAGCTGTGGACTGTAACAGAGCAAATATGAACTTACCTTGAGGTAATGAAGTGCCCGCTCAAGCTCATCCTTAGAACAGGAACAGACCAAATGAGAGAAGATGTACTTGAAGTTGTTGATTAAAATCTCTCTTCGGTTTACGTTCAGCTGTTTTGCTATGGTTCGAATAAGGGTGGAGGCTGCAGGACTGGCCTTGGCTGCAAGGTCAGGCAGCAAAACTTGCAGGGTCCGCTGGTAAATTAAGAACAATGCTTAATTAAACAAATAATAATAATAAAAAAACAAACAAACTAACTAACTAAAAGCCAGAATTAAACCAAACCAAATCAAAATAACCCACACATAAAAGTAATACAGACCAAATCCCCCTCCGAAAACAACAAATCCAGGTCCTGGCCAACATATATCTACGTCCTTATACTGACCATAGTAATAAAGAAAGAACTTGAGATGGAAACATCAAAAAAGCAGTTGAAATGATTGTTTTTACAGAACTGCTTCATCTAACCAGAACTAAAACATCCAAATAAGAAGTGAGATGCTTATCTGAACCTAACATAGCTTCATAGATTGCTTTGTATTTCTCTTCTACTAGCAAACAAAATACAAATAAAACAGTTATTTATTCAGATCAAGAATATTTACCCACATAACAATTATTTCTTCATTTGAAACAGGAAAACAGACACTATGCAAACCGTGCCTTACAAAGAATCCCTTCCAGTGCAGTAAATCATTAGTGTAGATATTCCTGATTAGTGCTCTAGACTACAGACAGTCCATTAAACATCATACTTGAATTAGCTGAGTCATCACTGTATCTCTCTAATAAAAGAATTCCTCTATACTTGAGCTCTTAGTTCCAGCAATCCAGAATCATTCTAAATAAAACAAATAGGAACTAGAAAAAAAAATTCAGATCTGTAGCACTCAAAGAGGAATATGGACTAAAGAGAAATCCACATACAAACACCCCCCAGCAGAAAAAAGTAAAAGGGACTAACCAACTTACTGACAAAAAGCGATTTAGATCTGGAAAGTCAAATACATTAGCAATCTCAGACAACATATCCAGAGCCATTTCTCTCTGGTGAGCAGCTTCTTGTTTGTGCAGCTCATTACCCTGGCATGGAGCACTCAATACTGCCATCTGGCTGGAGTGCAGGGATTCCACTAGAAACTAAGCATGAAGAAACAGATATTTAATATTATTCCCTTCCTTTTCACTGCTTAAGAGTTTCATTCTTTCTATTTATCTGTTTTTTCTTTCTCATGTATTGCACATAGATCAAATATTATTATTTCATGATAGAATTGGATTAATAATGGTATTTCATTTTGCAATCACAGGCACAGATGTTGCACACAATTCAGAAAGAACATGCAAGACTAGAAAAATCTGACTTTAATACTTAAAGCAGAATTTCTGTCTTTAAGTAATGTTAAACATGACATAATTATGCCCGTAATAAAGCTAGACTTAAATTCCAAGTTTACATTCTAGCCTCCAGTGACAATGGTACCATGTAATGCAAGAACATATACAGTTCCTCTATGTCAGCATTAAGGCATCTAGGGAATAAAAGAGAAAAGCAATGCTTGTAAAGGGAGAAGACTAATGACAAGATCAATTATTTCCCATTCTTTCCAGAGTGTCTTTTTTTAAATCACCTCTTTCCTGCCCTGCGAGGTTTCAACTTGTAAAAAAGCCTAAGTTTTAACTTCAATAACATTTTCAAAACACACAAAAATAATTTGAATTGATGTCTTCATAAATCACCAACTCTTATTTTTTACCTGACAGATGGGTTTCTTGTACTGACTGAAAAAAGCTTGTAGTTTTATGGACTTAGCTGCTGCCAAGGACCGAATTTCTGTGTATGCTGCTCCAGCCACAGAAGCTGACTTGGACAGCAAACAATGCAACAAATGCAAGAGGGCAAATGGTACCAAATCTCCTTTTGATGCCCTTAAAAAGCAAGCAAATAAAAAGTAATTAGAAAGAAAAACAGTCATTGCACTACAAAAATTGCTTAAAAATAGGTAATTACCGTAATGCTAAAACAACTCTTCATTGTATATGAATAGCTAGACTGTACCTGCCACAGTACCACAGAAAAAGAGTGATGCAAATTTTATATGCGTCAAAAGCTTAATACAGTTGCAAAGGACCCTGGACAAAGGTTGAGCTCGAAATAAGTAAGCTCACAAAAAGTTACTCTGCCTCACAAACTGACAGTACTTTGCATTTTTCAAAGTATTCTCAAAATTACCTTCCGATATCTCCTGTTGTGAGAATCAAGGTATCCTTAAGCTCGTTATTTCTTGATATTTTGGCATGTGTATACGCTTCTTTCATTCTTGAAACAAAGAGCTAGACCACATGAAAAGAAAACATTAGTAAATGAAGTTGAAACAACCAACAAAAAGTAAATATGAATTCACCTCTTTTATGAATCCTTCTTCAGAGTCCAAGGATTCTAATATGCTCTTTATGCAGTCACTGAAAGCCACTCGTACATCTTTGTCTGGATCTTCCATTAGATTTAATAAAGACCCAATGAGAACCTTCACACTTGACTCATCACTGTTAAAATCCAGATGTTTGCAAAGGTGAGGTATGTTTTCTATAAATGCTATGCAGCATGGGTTGGTGGAAGAAAGAAAAAGATACCTTTAATTAGTTTATTTTTTTTTTTTTTTTAAATAAAACAATGATAGAAATAAGCACTGAAGCACACACTTATTTCTGAAAAGAGTAAATATTGAGAAACTAAAAAAGTTACTCAAAATTTAGATTTTATCAAGTATTACCTTCCTAGGTGTGGCCGCAAATTAAAATTAACCACAGTAGTTTGAAAGGATTATCATAACAACATCTAACATTGTCACTGGTATCAACTGAAATACGAAATTTCAAGCACCATCTTAGCTACAAAAAAAGATACCAACAACAAAACAAAACCACCTACCCAAAGTCATACATAACAAAAAAAGGGGAATGTACAGAAACATAGTAAAATAAATTCTTACCTAGTTTTACTGAACTGGGTACTTTGTTCTCAAGAAGAATAAGAAATGGCTTAAAAACAGAGGCTTGCACAGAGCAAGTTTTTTCATGAGCAGAAGTCACAATAAGGCTGTTACATAAAATATCACAGGTAGCATGCTTTATAGCAGAGTCTGCTGAAGGAGGTTGTAAACTGAATGTACCAGAAAGACAGCAAGATAATCTCCCAACAGTAGCAGCACAAGCCTCCTTGACTAGATCAGACTCATCTTCGATTTGGTTTCTGAAATCAACATAAAAACATTTTTAAAAATTAAGCAAAATATTAAACACAGAAATTTACATATCTACATTGTCTGGATTCTCTAACTATACTGAGAACATCATAGGACAATTTAAGGATCTGCTTTACTAGATTATACTTGTTCTTTTCAACTAACTTCAAACTTATCTTAAATGTCTGAAGCCATACTGGCCATAGCGTTCTTGGAACATGATATATCAACTGAAGACTACAGACAATAGAACAAAAGAGGGCAAGAAGTAAATACAAAAAGAAGAGAAACTGGAAAGGTTTTAGAAAGATACAAATACATGTTTTACTGACAAAGACATTTCTTTTCCCCTCATAAGTTTTAATTTACTGTTTAGAAATGGGGCCCTCGAGTAGCAAAGGAACTTGTATACTGATCTGGTAAGTGAATGCTAGCCTATCTTCATGAATACACAATCTGCTGATATTTCTTATGAGTTCTAAAGTCTAAGTCTACTAAACTCTGGATGAAATACAAATGAACATTTATTTTAATGCTTATAATTCATTCCTTATACTTGCTGTTTTCTTCATGCATGAAAAAAGATATATTAATACATACAAAAGAGCCTTTGGAATCGTACTGAAAGACTGCACACTTGGTGGATGAAGCAGGAAAGAGAATCCTTTAACACACGTAGCACGAATTACTTCATGGGGACTTTGTAGTGCCCAATAGTAAATGGATTTTCGCCAATCCAGATGAATGTTTCTTGGGAAGAGAGACAGAAGGAACACACAGCGTGACTGAGTTTGAGGTGCTGAAGAAAAAAAACACATTATTTATTGTATATTATTGTTAATGATGATGAAAAGGCAAAGAAAGCAATTTTACTGCAGTGCAATCATTTCTGAGAGACATTTACATAATTTAACATACTTACAGAAACTCTGTGCAGTTTTTTGACTCAAAACTAGAGGATCGGTCCCAAAAGCAGACGTTTTAAAAGAAGAAACATCAGGATGGCTGCAAATCCATGGTAGAGACAGCAATCCACACATATGATCAAGAATCTGATCATTCAGCGGAATTTTTACTAGTGAGGGGGTTAAAAAAAAAAAGACATATTTTTTATGTAAGCTGAATAGATGCTTATGATGTTCTTAATTTACTAGAGAATGTCATTTATTTCCTATTAGCAAAGAATAGCACTGATACTCCCAAATGTCGACATTCTCCATTTTCTACATATAATAATGTAGTCTTATATCAAAATAATACAAAAGGCTCATGAAACAGCAGCATGTAATACATGAGCAGGAGAATACATATAACTAGGGTATCTCTGGATTTGTATGAAGACTTTCAGGTGGACTTTGAGCTGGCTAGTACGCTGAACTCACAGTGCCACTTGAACCTTAGAAGACTGACTGTTCTCCACACTACTAGCTTCTTTAAAAATAAAACACACAAGACAACTGACCACCCTACATGAATTCCTCATGTTTTTGGTACCCTGCTAGCATGCCAAGTTTCAATTAAAGCAATCAGAAGCTTTGAAATTTTTGAGTGAAACAGAGGTAGTACAGCATGCTGCTCCTGTGTGTTTCAAAAGAAAAGTGATTAAAGATTACTTTGTTACACATATTCACTTTCTCCATATAGTCTCTTGTTGAGATGAAATCAAAAGAAGTACAGAGAAACAGACCTGTAAAGCATCTTCAGAAAGTGATGAAAACAAAGCTCTTAAAATAGAAATTTGTCCCCCTTTTTCTCTTTTCAATTTAAGCTTTTTTTGTACTGAAATTGGAGTTCTAACAAAATATCTATTATTCCAACACATCTACAAGTCAATTTATTCAGATATATTCTTAGCTTAGAAACCCAACAAAAGATGGACTAACTTAAAGGATTTCTTACTTTGTGCATACAGCAACGAATCAAAGATTTTCACTGTTCTGTCAATCACTTGTTCTAGGTCAGCCATCTTTGTAGCAGCATCTAACAGGTTCCCACACGCTTTTACTACTCTTGTGATAAAGTCAGAGGAAATCCATGTGAATTGTATATTCTCCACAGAATCCAAGGAGCATGGAGTATTCTTGCATGTGTCAATGTTACACAGATGAGTTACTTTATGATCTGTACTGTTACAAATAGAAACCATACAATCAATGCAACAGATTATAAATGTTTAATATCGCAATGCTTCTCAGAGAAGTTACTATGTTATCATCGTGTTACATAGGTTATTATACCTCTTCAAAACAAAGAGGACTTGCCCTGATAAATGGGTAAGTATTAAAGTAATCTACACAAATCGTAGTAATAATTACAAAGCAGTATTGGTCTCATGGTTTCACCTTGGAAGCTTTACCTGCTAGAATTCGTTGGGGGAGAACAATGAACTACACACATCGCGGCCAGTTGCAGAATTATGGCAATTCCTTCTGCAGTCTGAAGAACATTTGCTGTCAGACTTTCTTTCTCAAGGACGGATATTAAGGATGTAGCTTTCTTTGTGATGGCATTCCACAGTGTACTCTTCAATTTCATGTTTACAGGGCTAAGTCTGTAATTTGATCATATTGATTATTTTCAAACACAAAGGGCTGTTATCATTGGTTACTGCCTGCCCCCTACGCCACCAGAAAAGAGCAGTCATCACATCAAAAATAGCTAACCCATGCTGGACTGCAGGATTAGGAAAATAACAAAGGAAACTTCACTTTAAATAAGTTCTTTGAGAGAATTAGATGCTCATTCTAAAATCAAGCATGAAGCAACTCAGACCTATCTGAATAGCTATAAAGGCATAGTCTACAATGCCTGTAAAGTCATGACAACCAAGGTGTTTCCTGATGACCAGAACCCTCACTCCCTGTGCAAGTCTTGCTGAACCCCTTTCTAGACACACAAGGGACAAGAAAACATCCGGGAACACCCGACATATATTTAGCAAAGGAAAATAATGCCCAACTAATCTGAATCATTTCTACAGTGAGATAATTCACTCTCCAGAGAAGAGCTGCTTATTAAGGGGACATGAACTGGATAGGCAAGCAGCTTTCTAGAAAAAGACTGAGTGGATCTGTGGTAAGTTGAATACAGGAGAACAGCGTGTCCCTGTTGCAAAAGAGGTCAACTTCATACTGGATTGTGTTATCAAGAGAAAAGGCTAATCAAAGTCTTCTCTAGTTGCCAGATCACATCTGGAATGCAGCATGCTAGAGCTAGTACTGAGTGCCCAAGTACAAGAAAGAGACCAATACGCTGGAGGAATTCCAAGATAATAAAGGAGCTGAAGCACCAAAAAAAAAAAAAAAAAAAAAAAAAAAGGGAGGCCAGTAAAACAGTTTGTTCATCCCTGAACAACCTGGCTACCAACGCATCCAGGTTGACAAAATAGCTAACTACATTACTCCATCACACTAAGTATCCCCTCAACTTTTCTGTTTCCATCATGTATAAATGAAAACAGTACATACTAAAAATAAAAAGACAGGTTCTTAACTAAAGCTGAGCTTAAAAGTCACCAACTGATTCTAATCCTTCAAAATATCACTGAAACCTTCTCCCAGAGGGAGAACCTTTCACCATGACTGTTATGAAGAAACTTCTTCCTCAAAGAAAAAAAATACTGTTATTCTAAATGACTACAAAAGCGGTTACTGAATGAGTGGCATACAGTTCTGATGCAGGTGATTTCTTTGGATGCTTTGCTGCTAGGCTCAGTCGCCGTCTTTTCTCTGGAACTTCATCACTGCTCCACCCACTGGTATCAGAAGTATCTAGCTGGCTCTGATGAAGCTCCTGATAGATTTCTTCTGTTTGTGTTTTTAGTACTGTGTAAAGTGGACTCACCAGATACTAGAACATACAAACAAAAGTACCATGATGTGTATTACGTGTTGCTTCCCAAATACGTTATATTACTAATTCTGACTTAAAATGTCATAATTACACAATAACATTGAAGGTCTTAAAGATATCTCTGTAAAAGAATCTTAATTACATGATGAAAACTTTCAGAAGTGATGAAGTTTCTTGCATTTCCACCAGAAGGAATGCAGCTTGTTTGGACATCTATTTCCAAGTTCTTCCCATAGTATCTGGCTAGCAAAGTTGTTAAAATACACATGAATTTAAGAGACAACGGATATGATATGCACATGGTTGCATGAGCAGACAGAAGACTCAGTGCATCCATACCTCATTATTTTAATATAATCCTGTCTCCTCATCCCCAGTAAGTACAATTAAAAGCATTCAGAGAGCAAGAGTAGCTCAGCTGTTTAATGGAAACTGTACATTAAGCTGTCCTTATGTGAGCCTATTCTGTGCCTTATTCCCTCTTAATAGCAGACTTGTAAACAGATTCTTGTGTCAACACAGCTTTTTCAATAGTACAACACATCTGAAAAAGATAGGGTCCAGCTACATCCAACTAAAGAACTTTAACCTGCAAAAATACACGAAACAGCTGAGAAACAAGGAAGGTATCAAACTAGCAAAAGAATATTTCCTGGATTCTCTTTGTACAGATAAATAATTTTAAAAATTAACCTACCTCTTGTTCTTCCTGAGTTCCAAGCACGCTCACAAAAACTTTGCATATGGTATTGACATGGACTTTTCTTACTTGTAAGGCAGACTCATAGCCAGGTGGAACAATCTCCAGAAAATATTGCAGTATATGGCAAAATGCAGCTTTCAGCTTTTCGGAACGAAGACATATAAACATATCTCCTTCGAACAGTGCACAAAGCTTCTCCAGTAGCATATTCAAATAGACAGGTTCAATGTTTTTGTAAGAGTCTGCTTCAAAAGGCATTAATGTTTTCACCAATTGTAAGAATGGTTCTCCACAGAGTTCCAGTTCTTCAGTATCCATTTCAAGTGCTGAATGTAGAATTCCAAAAAAGACTGTGAAGAAAACACTGGCCAGCTGTTCCGGAGGTCCTCCCAAATGAATTAATTTTATTAAAAACTTCATTGCTAAAGCTTTAACTTTTGGACAACCATACTCCAACAGGGAGCATCCTATTCCCCAGAGAACAGTATCCTGTCTTACAAAAAATACATCTGCAGCAATATCCATCAGGATAGACAACAATATAACTTCCAGACATTCTACATTGGGCATACCCATCAGGTGCAATGGTGCTAATCTTAAATATGCCACACTGTCACTTGCATTGCTTGAAAATCTCTTCACAGTCACTGGCCATACCAGCACATCTCCCCAGAGTTGCTTTTGTGTGTCTCGTTCATGCAGGAAGATTAAATCTTGGAAAAGCTGTAGCAAGTCTCTTGTTAGCATTTCAAAGATGGAACAACTTTTCATTTTAAACAGAAAAAGTAAAGAGCAAATGACATCAGAGATGTTCTTGTGCAATGTGATACAGCTTGGAGTCGCAGCAATTCGGAGAAGTCTTGTTATGATCCAATTACTAAATTCTAGGGCAATAAAAAGAAACAGTACACAAAATTATTAAGATGAAAGCCAAAGCCTCTTAATAAAGGAGTACCTCCTCAAGAGCAAAGTTACTCATCATAAAATAAATAAATAAATACAGTGATGAAATAAAGGGATGTAAGCTTAGTAAGCATAAAGCATTTCTTCAGCAGGAGATCTTGCTGAAAATGGGGCAAGAAGAAAAAAGACTGGTTTTAGAATAGGTTATTTGAGACATTTTGCTCCATGACAAAAAATCTTCAGGCAACAACTGTGTTATGGGATAGCTCATCAATATGAGATTAAGCAACAGTACTGACTAAGGTCAAAGTCTGTTCTGGTAAATATCCATTATCACAGGCGCAAACCAAATTACACGAAAAGAAGTATATCATAAGAGTCAGATATGTAACAGCGATCTTCTGAATTTCTCTTCTCTACATTTTTGCT